>PVJL010004652.1:0-43343 GCA_004026885.1 Lyroderma lyra
GCATATGAGTGAAATCATGCAGTTCTTTGTTTTTTCTGTCTGGCTTATTTCACTTAGCATGATGATCTCCAGGTCCATCCATTTTGTCGCAAATGGCAATATTTCATCTTTTCTTACAGCTGAGTAATATTCCATTGTGTAAATGTACCACAGCTTCTTTATCCAGTCATCTGTCGCAGGGCACTTTGGTTGTTTCCATATTTTGGCCACTGTGAACAGTGCTGCAATGAACATTGGGGTACATAAGTCTTTGCAGACAAAGGTTTTCAAGTTCTTTGGGTAGATCCCCAGAAGGGGGATTGCTGGGTCAAATGGTAGCTCCATTCCCATCTAGAAGAAATGGACAAGTTTCTAGAAACTTATAGCCTACCAAGACTGAACCAAGAAGAACTGGATAATCTAAATAGACCAATCAATAGCAATGAGATTGAAATGACTATCCATAATCTCCCTAAAGGCAAAAGCCCTGGACCAGATGGTTTCACCAACGAGTTCTACCAAGCATTCAAAGAAGAACTAACTCCTATCCTCCTCAGACTCTTCCAAAAAATTGAAGAGGAAGCAGTACTTCCTAACTCATTCTATGAGGCCAACATTACTCTAATACCAAAGCCTGGCAAAGACAACACAAAAAAAGAAAACTATAGACCAATATCTCTGATGAACACAGATGCAAAAATCCTGAACAAAATATCAGCAAACAGAATACAACAATGCATCAAAAAGATCATACGTCATGATCAAGTGGGATTCATCCCGGGAGCACAAAAATGGTTCAACATATGAAAATCAATCAATGTGATACACCACATAAACAAAATCAAAGATAAAGACCATATGGTCATTTCAATTGATGCAGAAAAAGCTTTCGACAAGGTACAACATCCATTTGTGATCAAAACACTAAATAAAATAGGTATAGAAGGAAAGTATCTCAACATAATAAAGGCCGTATATGACAGACCCTCGGCTAACATCATACTGAATGGGGAAAAGCTGAAACCTATTCCCCTAAAATCAGGAACAAGACAGGGATGCCCCCTGTCACTACTGTTATTTAATATAGTACTGGAAGTTCTAGCCACAGCAATCAAGCAAGAGAAAGGAATCAAAGGTATCCAAATTGGGAAAGAAGAGGTCAAATTGATAGAAGGCTTTAAATGGATGTTGGCTCTGCCAGTTTTAGATGCCAGAAGGGTTTGGTCTTTAAAAGAAAGAAACAGCAAACAAATACCAAATCAGAATCTTTAACTACTGTTTGATCACAATGGCCTAGGAAACATTCGAAGTTTTACTAAAGATGCCTATTGCAAATTCTTAACTTTTTAAAATTTCTTTTAAAATGCAATATATCGCTCTCAAAGCTTAGTTAATATGTTCATGTTATTATATTCTTTTACATTTATATTCATGATTTTTTTTCATGGAAAAGGCAGGATTAATGAACTCTTTGGACATGAGCAATTTGCATTGTTTGTAATATGCTTTGAATATAGTATTCCCATTTGGAAAGCAGTGGAAGATTTTTAAAAGTGCTCACAGTTTGGCTTCAGATGGGAAGATACTAGTCCTGATTAGCAAGAACACATACTAATAACACTCAGTGCTCAATATTGATTACCTTCCAAGATCTGGTACAATCTGCCCAGCAGAGAATGATAATTATTAATGGAATGAGTTTTTATGGTGTAGTAATGAGATGAATCCAATGGCATAAGACATTATGGCCAGTTTAGAATCAGTTGCATGACAGGCTGTTTTTATTGAAACTGATAAATTTGTAAATATTTCCTTACTAGTTGTGAAGTATTTGGTAACTCCTGAGAGATAGGTGGTAAAAATTATAATCTTTCTCATCAGGAGTTTCTGTCTAGTTTGGGAGGCAAAGCTACGTAAGACAAAGCAGTGAGAAGAGGCTATACAGATAAGCAATATGTTCCTCAGTGCTGACTGTCCATGTTGGGGGAAAGCAGTCTAGAGTTATCTGATAAGAGCTTTTGAAAGAAGTGGAATGATTTCCATCATTGCATGGGAGCTATGAATAGGGTTCCAAAATTATGTGATGGGTACTGTATCCTAGTTTATGGATACATATGGCAGCTTCTCTCTAGTTCTACCCTGTGAACACTCCTAAGTTGCTAGATAAAAACAATCAGACTTATGATAGGAGTAAAATTTGGGAGCCATAGATTCCATGTGACTTCATTTAGCTACCTCCAATACAGCAGTTCTTCAAATAACGTCATTCACTTCAACATCATTTTTTAATAATGATGATATGCCATAGGAACTTAATTTTTGTTTATTTCAATTAGCTTGTGGTAAAATTGGTTTTATTATATGTTGTTTTGCTTAAATTTGCAGAACCTATCAATGTTATTAAGTGAAGCTTTATTGTATTAACAATTAACAATCACTCTTAACAACTCTCTTAACACTTGTTCTATATTCATTTGGGCGAAAATACCAGCAGTGATGGGGCATTAAGAGTGGCCCTGACAGGGAGTGGTCACAGAACCTCACTCCACCCAGCCTGGTCACAGTCTGCACTTTTAATTCATTACATTCATTGAGCACTCAAATTGCATTGATTCATTCATTCATTCAATAGATATCAATTGAATGTTTATTCCCTACTGAACTGTAAACTCTGAGAACAACATTTATCTTATTTCCTGCTTTATACCTAGTTTCTAACATATTGCCTGGCTGGTAGCAGGAGATCAATATATGTTTGTTTGTTTTTTAATGAATAAATTTATGCATTGGCATATTTAGTATTGTCAGATTCTTCTGGCTGACTTTGGATGGTATGCCATAAAGGAAGATATTTCTAACTTTGAGATTCTAACCTCTAATGTTAAGCAGAAACATAGAAAGAAGAATATATAGGAAGGGTTAGAGAGAGGAGCAAATGTGTTCTGTCTCTGTGGATCAATGCAACCTCCTACTTTAATGATGCATATGAAAAAATTAACTGTTTATATAAGCTCATATGTGTATCTATTTCAGCCATAGAAACATTTTATTTCTTTAAAAGATGGATGAATAAAATTATTTGGTGTGGCAACACTTGATCTGAAGTGAAGTTTCTGATAAGATATCATACACAGAATATAAGAATTGTAACATAATCAAGAGCGTGATTTAAAAAAACACAGAATTCTTGTTTACAGGAGTTCATAATTATTTCATTGCGCTTACTTATATAACATAAGCATGTTTGTTTGTCATTACAATGTTCAATACTATCTTTAAGAATGTGGATTAGGAATGTCTGGCACATTCAATATTTGAGTGACATTGTTTCATTGAAACATTATTGAGAGAATAGCATTTTAATTTTCAAATACTCATTTTACATCATAGTCTAAAAGTGTTCAGATTAAGTAGTTACTCAGATGAGTTTTGGCACAAAAGGATGTTTACCCTTCACAATGTATGTATATGTATGTATATATATATATATATATATATATATATATATATATACACAAATACACACACACACACACACACACGCATGTGATAGGTATGATATGTATTATAAAGCCTCCTAGAAAAATATATGAGTCTATTTATATATAATACATATAAAAATATGTGTGTAATTTATATATGAAAAAGGAAACAAAATATATCTGAATTATCTTCTAGATGGTCTGCTCCTTGTAGTACAGGCCTCCCCTGCTAGGTGAGTGTTCTATGAAGTTTAAACATGTAAGAATAAATACATGGGAGAGAGGACAAGATAGTAACCAGGGAAGAGGTCCCTAAAGCCTCTCCCAGAATACACAATTGAACAGCCATCCAGGAGTCAAGAAAGAGGACCCTGAGTGCACAACAGCTCAGAAATCCATGCATTGCAAGAAAACATCTGAAGGTTGGAGAGAAGGGAGCAACCAAGAGAGAGGGGAGGAAGCAGAGACAGAATGTGATAGGACCCCATCATTGCTGACTGCATGGGAGGGAGGAGTCAAGAGGTGACAAGAGTGAAAACCAGAGTGGCAGAATGATGGCAGACCATGAGGGAGCTGCACCTTAGAGCAGTATGTTGAGGACAGAGCTTGAGGGACAGCCTCTGAAGCTCTTGAGTAGCAAGAGGGCTGAGCGAAAACTCTGAGCAGCTGCAGGCTGAGGTTGGGGCCCGGAGACATCACGTTGGCTCCCGGCGCCCCTGCTTCCCACAGCACACGAGTGCATGGCTCCTCTGCGGGGCTGCAGTTACTTGCGCATTGCTGAGGTGACTTAGCATGGCCCATGACATCAGGTCCAAGGCTTTGGACCCGTGGCTCATGCATGCCTAACACCCACACAGGGAGCACACCTGAAAACTGCACCCTGAACAGCTGGTCACTGGACCAGGTCCAAGAAGAAGGGCGGATTTCATAACATTCACCACAGCCAGCAAGATGGCCCAGCCTGCATCTCCCAAGTTCCCCAGAATAAGGCAGGAGGTGGAGCTGCTCCAGCGCACTTTTTGTTGGCCTCTTCCCTCTCCTACAGCCTCTCTGATGAACTGCAGGAAGTGGAGGAAGCACAAATAGATGTGCCCCACCTCCAAACACAGCTGGTGATTAGAGATAAAGTTTAAACACTGCCCCTCTCTCCCAAAACTTGGCCCCCAGTGCCACCTAGTGTCTGCCATACAGAAGGACACCACAAAACTACTACTCAGAGAAAACAGCTCCTGGGCGCTGCTGAACATAATGCCCTGGGCCAAAGAGGAAGAACCCAGTAGAAAGTATGAATAACTTAGGATCTAAAGCTACTCAGAAAGAAAATGCAAATTCTCCAGAAAAGCATGTCATAGACCTAGAAATTTCTTAACTAAGTGACAGAGAATTTAAACTAGCCATTCTAAAGGCTGTGAGAGAAATAAAAACATACTGGAAGAACACCATAGCTGATGTAAATGACCTAAGAAAGGAAATCCGTGAACAAAAGGAATAATTTAACAAAAAAATTCAAAACATACGGAAGAACAAGCTGGAAATTCAAGAGATAAATAATACAACTAAAAAAATGAGAAACAAAATAACTGCCATAGAAAACAGGACCAAACAGATGGAGGAAAGAATAAGTGATATTAATAATCAGAACATGGAAACATCTAAAAAAGAGGAAGATAGGGAATATAGAACCAAAAGGATTGAAAGAACTCTGCAAGAACTATCTTACTCTATGAGACAAAACAATGTCAGGATAATAGGATCAGAAGAAGGAGCAGAGCACTCTACAAAGAACATACTTAAACAAATAGTAGGTGAGAATTTTCCAAACCTATGGAAATATCTGCAACCACATATTCAAAAAGAAAACAGGTCTCCTACATACCGGGACCCTAGCAGATCTTCTCCAAGACATATGGTGCTAAAGGTGTCAAAAACTAAAGACAAAGAGACAATTCTCAAGGCAGCCAGGGGAAAAATATCTATAACCTTTAAAGGAAAACCCATCAGGCTGGCATCAGACTTCTCAGAAGAAACTCTACAAGTCAGGAGAGAGTGGAATCAAATATTCAAAACATTAAAACAGAGAAACTTCCAGCCAAAAAAACTATCCAGCACAATTATCTTTCAGATGTGAAAGTGGAATAAAGACCTTCTCAGACACACAAAAGCTGAGGAAATTCACCAGTACAAGGCTGGAACTTCAAGAAATACTGAAGGAGTTTTTTCTACCTGGAACAAAACATCAGGACAAATGGAATAGAGTTGGGGCAACAAGAAATAAAACAAAAATATAACAAAACAACAATAAAGAAGCAATTGCCACAGAAAATCCTCATATATTGATCATCACTCTAAATGTTAATGGAATGAACTCACTATAAAAAGACACAGAGTAGCAGAATGGATCATAAAATAAAACCCTCCATATGCTGTCTCCAAGAGACACACCTCATCCATACAACAAACACAGACTCCAAGTGAAAGGATGGGAAGCAATACTCCAAGCAAATGGTAACCAGAAAAAAGCAAGGGTTGCCATACTGATATCTGGTGAAATAAACTTCAGGTTAAAGAATTAACAAGAGACAAAGATGGACATTACATAATGATAAAAGGCATAATACAACAGCAAGAAGATTTGATGCTAATTAATACAGATGGTCCCAACCAGGAAGCATCAAAATATACAAAGCAACTACTAACAGATATGAAAGGAGAAACTGACAAAAAGCACCATCATTGTGAGAGACTTAAATACCCACTTAACAGCCATGGAAAGATCATCCAAACAGAAAATAAATAAGGAATTATCAGGTATAAACCACAAATTACAGCAATTGGACATAATTGACATTTATAGGACACTTCATTTAGGAAAAAGAGACAATACTTTCTTTTCTAGTGCACATGGAACATTCTCAAGGATAGACCACACACTGGGGTACAAAACTGGCCTCAGCAAATTCAGAAAGATCAAACTCATACCAAGTGTATTCTCAGACCACAAAGCTTTGAAATTAGAGATCAACTGTAAAAGGAAAGCAGAAAATACCACATATATATGGAGATTAAACAACATCTTATTTAAAAAAGACTGGATAAAAGAACAAATAGAAAAGGAGATAAAAAATATAGAAACTAATGACAATGAAAATACAACCTACCAAAATTATTGAGACACAGCAAAACTAGTAATAAGAGGGAAATTTATATCATTACAGGCCTATCTTAACAAACAATAAAAATCACAAGTAAACATCTTAGCATCCCATCTTAAAGAAATAGAAAAAGAGAGCAGACAAAACCCAAAATCAGCAGAAGGAAAGAAATAATAAAAATTAAAGCAGAGTTAAACCAATTAGAGAACAGAAACACAATAGAAAAATTAATATTACAAAGAGCTGGTTGTTTGAGAAACTCAACAAAATTGACAAGCCCCTGGCTAGGCTAATCAAAGGACCAAAGGAAAGAACATAAATATCCAAAATTAGAAATGAAAGTGGAGAAATTACCACTGATACCACAGAAATATATAAGATTTTAAGAAAATATTATAAAGGGCTTTATGCCACTGAATTTGACAACCTAGAAGAAATCAAAAAGTTTCTAGAAACTTACAGCCTACCTAGACTGAACCAAGAAGAACTGGATAATCTAAGTAGACCTATCAATAGCAAAGAGATTGAAACGACTGTCCATAATCTCTCTATATGCAAACGCCCTGGAGCAGATGGTCTCACCAATGAGTCCTACCAAGCACTCAAAGCAGAATTAACTCTTATCCTCCCAAGACCCTTACAAAACATTGAAGAGGAAGCAATACTTCCTAACTCATTCTATGAGGCCAACATTACACTAATACCAAAGCCCAGCATAGAAAACACAAAAAAAGAAAAGTATAGACCAATATCTCTGATGGACACAGATGCAAAAATCCTAAACAAAATATTAGCAAACAGAATACAACAAAGTATCAAAAAGATTATGCATCATAATCAAGTGGGATCCCTCCTGGAAGCACAAGGATAGTTCAACATATGAAAATCAAGCAATGTGATACACCACATAAACAAAATAAATGACAAAGACCATATAGTCCTATCAATTGATGCAGGAAAAGTGTTCCACAAAATACAAAATTCATTTATGATCAAAACACTAAATACAATAGCTATAGAAGGAAAGTACCTCAATGTAATAAAGGCCATATATGAGAAACTCTCAACAACATCATACTGAATGGGGAAAAGCTGAAGCCTATTTCCCTAAAATCAGAAACAAGACAGAGATGGTCCCTGTCACCACTGCTTTTCAATACTGTACTGGAAGTTCTAGCCACAACAATAAGAAAAGAGAAAGGAATAAAAGGTATCCAAGTTGGTAAAGAAGAGGTCAAATTGTCACTATCAGCAAATGAGATGATCCTTTATATAAAAAAATCCCAAAGATTCCACCAGAAAACTATTAGAAACAATAAATGAATATGGTAAAGTCACAGAATACAAAATCAATGTACAAAAATCAACAGCATTTCTATATACAAACAATGAAACTTCAGAAAAAGGAATGAGGGAGTCAATTCTGTTTGATATCACAACAGAAAGAATGAAATACCTGGGAATTAACAAAGAATGTGACAGACTTATACATGGAAAACTATGACACTTTTGAAAGAAATTGAAGCAAACACAAAGAAATGGAAAGATATCCCCTGTTCATATATAGGAAAACTTAACATTTTTAAAACGGCCATTTTGCCCAAAGCAACATACAGATTTAATGCCACACCTATCAAAATACTACACTGATACTTTGTGAAATAAATAAAATCATTATCAGATTTACATAGATCCATAAAAGACATTGAATTGCCAAAGCAATACTACATGAGAAGAATAAGACTTGTGATATTACACTCTCCGACCTCTATTTATTTTACAAAACATCAATAATCAAAACAGATTGGTATTGGCAGAAAAATAGAAACAAAGACCAATGGAACAGAACTGAAAACCCAGAAATAAACCCACAAATCTATGGACAAATAAGTTTTAATAAAGGAGCAAAAACTACACAATAGGGAAAAGACAGCCTTTTTGGTAGGTGGTGCCAGGAAAGCTGGAAAAACATATGCAAAAGAATGAACCTGAGCTGTGAACTCTCTCCATATACAAAAATTAACTCAAAATAGACTAAAGACCTTAATGTAAGACCTGAAACAATAAACCGTATAGAAGAAAACATAGGTACTAAACTTATAGACCTAGGGCTCAAGAAAGACTTCATGAACATGACCTCAAAGGCAAGAGAAGTAAAAGCGAAAATAAATGAATGGAACTATATCAAACTAAGAAGCTTCTGCACAGCAAAAGAAACCATCAACAAAGCAAAGAGACAGCCAAGTGAATGGAAGAAACAGTGCATCAGATAAAGGTTTAAGATCTAAAATATATAAAGTACTAATATGACTTAACCACAAAAAAAAAAACCCCAAACAACCCAATTAAAAAGTGGGCAGAAGAACTAAACAGACACTTCTCCCATGGAGAAATACAAATGGCCAGCAGACATAGGAAAAAATGCTCATCCTCATTAGCTATCAGGGAAATGCAAATCAAAACCACAATGAGATACCACCTCACAGCTGTTACAAAGGCTATTATCGACAAGACAAGGAATAACAAGTGCTGGAGGGAATGTGGTGATAAAGGAACTTGCACACTGCTGGTGAGAGTGCAAACTGGTACAAAACCTATGGAAGACAGTGTGGAGGTTCCTCAGAAATTTGTGTATGGAGTTACCATATGACCCAGCAATCCCCATTTTGGGGATCTACCCAAAAAATTTGAAAACCTTAGTCTGCAAAGACTTATGCACCCCAATGTTCATTTCAGCACTTTTCACAGTGGCCAAAACATGGAAACAACTAAAGTACCCTGTGATAGATGACTGGATAAAGAACGTGTGATACACATACACAATGGAATATTATTGAGCTATAAGGAAAAATGAAATACTGCCATTTACAATAAAATGGATGGACTTAGAGATCAACATGCTAAGTGAAATAAGCCAGACAGAGAAAACACTAACAGTGTGACTTCACTCACATATGGAATATAAAACTTAATGCAACAAAGAAAAAACAAACAAATAGACAAAAATCCCATGGACACAGTCATTAGTTTAATGTTTATTTGGGGACAAGTGAGGAAGGGATGGGAGAAGGGGGAGGGTGTGGGAGAGGAGGGAGGGGGACTTAAATATATGGTGATGGAAAGAGAACTCACACTAGGTGGTGAACTTATTATACAAGTTGACAATGTACTGTAGAATTGTATACCTGGAACTTATGTAATTTTTTCTACAAAATGTCACCCCAATAAGTCTAACAACAACAAAAAGAACTGGAAAAAAAAGAATAAGGCTTGAGGCATCATACTTGCTGACTTTAATTTGTACTACAAAGTGACAATAATCAAAACAACATGGTATTGGCAATTAATAAAAAAGACGCAACAACCAATAGAGTAGAATTGAAAGCTCAGAAATAAACCCACATGTATATGCACAGATAGTTTTCAACAATGGGGTCAAAAACATATGATAAATAAAAGAAAACCTCTTCAAAAAATGGTGCTGGAAACATTGCAAAGTCACATGTAAAAGAATGAATCTAGACTGCAACCTATTGTCATATAGCAAAATTAACTCAAAATGGATTGAAGACCTAAACATAAGATCTAAAACGATAAATTGCATAGAAGAAAACATTGATAATAAAAGTAAGGACCTTGGGTCCAGAGAGGAATGTATTAATTTGATCTCAAAGGCAAGGAAAGTAAAAGCAAAAATAAATGAATAGGACTATATCAAACTTAAAAGCTTCTACACAGCAAAAGATACCATCAACAAGCAAAGGCTCAAGCAACCAAATGGGAGAAGGTATTTGCAATCAATGTCTCAAATATAGGGCTAATATCCAAAATATATAAAGAACTCATACAACTCAACAATGAAAGATACCCTAAACAATCCAATTAAAAAATAGGCAGAGGACCTCAACAGACACTTCTCCTAAGAAGATATACAAGTGGCCAACAGATACATGAAAAATATCCTCAACTTCACTAGCAATTAGTGAAATGCTGATTAAAACCACATTGAGATATCACCTCGCACCTGCTACAATGGCTACCATCAGCAAGACAAATAATCACAAGTGTTGGAGAGGCTGTGGAGAAATAGGAACCCTCATACATTTCTGATGGGCATGTAACTTGATACAACCACTATGGAAAACAGTATGGAGGTTAGTCAAAAAATTAAGAATGGAATTACCATATGACCCAGCAATCCCTCTTCTGGGTATCTACCTAAAAATATCTAAAAACTTTTTTTCCAGAAAGATATATGTACCCCAATGTTCATTGTAGCATTATTCATGGTGGCCAAGGCATTCAAGCAACCAAAAGTTTATTTTGATAGATTACTTGATAAAGAAGATGTGGTACATATGCACAGTGGAATATTACTCTGTCGTAAGAAAAAATGAAATACTGCCATTTGCAACAAAATAAATGGATCTTGAGAATACCATGCTAAGCAAAATAAGTCAGACAGAAAAAGTCAAGAACCACATGACCACTCATATTGGGATATAAAACCGAAAGCAACAGAGGTGCAAGACAAACAGAGAAATAAAAGCTCAAGCACACAGACAACAGTTTACTGATTACCATAGGGTAATGGGGAAACAGGATGATGGAAGAGGGAGGGAGGGTCAAACAAAGAAGTAAACATAATCAATTGAAAAATGTAATAAAAATTAAGAAGTTAGAATTTATTTATAAATAATTCAAAGAGGAAGCTAAACACTGATTGACCATCATCCCTGATTTGGGATATTCTCCTTTGTCAGATAATATTAAATTCAATGATGAAAATGAGAGTAGAGGAAGGAAATAGCTAGTGATGGAGCAGAATGTGGTTACGTTTTACATGTTTTACTAAGCAAAGGCCTCCTGGAGCAGGTAACATGATCAATGATCCAAATAAAATTAGGGGTTATGTCCTACTAAATATCTTTGGACAGATAGTTCAGGCAAGAGTAATAGTAAGCACAAAGGCCATAATAGAAAATAAACAAGGGAGTTCCCTGGTAGTGTAGTGGCTTAAGGCTTTGGTGCTGTCAGCGCTGCAGCCTGGGCTTGATTCCCAGCCAGGGAGCTACCCACATAAAGAACAACAAAAAAAAAAAAGCAAAAGAAAATAAACAAGACTTATTTTAGGAGGAGAAGGAAGTCTAGTATGATTGGAGCAGGAAATGAGGTTGTAAAGAGGGACAGGATCTAGACCTTGATGGGCCTTCTGAGTCAAGGAGAGGACTTTAGGTGTTGTGAGTGAAATGAGAAGCCACTGAAGATTCTGAGAAGAAAGAAACATAACAAAATTTATGTTTCAAAAAGATTGTGCTGTTTGCTATAGAGAGGAGTGATTGTGTTTGGGGCAACATTGAAACAGGGAGCCAATGAGGAGAGTCTGAGTCATTCAGGCCAGAGAAGGGGTGACTCGGTTCAAACAGTGGGGTGGTGAGGAACCTGTGGAGCCAATGGGCACAGGTGAGCCATGGACTAGCATCCTGAGTACAAAAACACTTTGTGATTGAGGTCCTGGAACTAGAGTCCCCAGATTCAAGTCCTACCTTGACCTCCTATTAACAATCATTCTGGACAAATTGTGCACCCTCTCTAAGTTTCATTTACTTCATCTGGAAAGTGGGAACAATAATAATTTCTTCAAAGGCTGTTATGATGTCTAATGAGGTAATTCATGAAGTACTCTTAAAACTGTGCTTGGCATTTAGTGAAGTATTAAATATTTTTGAAGTAGTATCTTTATTGATCTGTTATTAAATGAATAATCTAGAGGTTTTCAAAAACCAGTTTCTGCTTATAAAAATCATTTGCTATAAGGAAACTTACTATTATAGACTATGTTTAGAACACTTTGTAGTTATGTAATATTTTTGAAAATTTTTTGCCATTAATATCTCCATTTACTTTACTTCTTTTCATATTTCTAATTACAACTCAATTCTTGGTATTTATTCTATGGAGATATTCTTCCAGTTTGGGGCTGGTTTGCTACGATCAAATGGAAGAATTAGGGTATGGAATCCTGTTTATTGCTCCAGCCTAAGTAGGTTACTTAACTTCATTGAAATTCAAGTTTTATGTCTGCAAAATATATTATATTGCTCAGTTAGAAGTTGATAGACATACACATCACACAAAGCATTTTATAAATATTGGGTTTTGTTAGTTTGATTTTGTTTTTCTACCATCATATTTTTGTATATGCATGCGAAAAAGAGACTGAAGGAATGTTCTATAGGAGTAAATTATACTTGAAGAAACATGACACAATTCCTATGGGTGGAGGATGACAAATTCTTCACACCATTTTCTGATAATCCCCTCTCCTTCACTGTAGCTACCAAAATCTAGTGCAAAAAAAGATAATAAACTCACTTAACAGCCATAATATGTCTGGTGCATTTTCTCAACTTAGTGAAAAATAAGTAACTGACTTCAGTAGATTTGGTCATAATGATAACAGAACATTTGAAATGTCTTCAATTCCTTTGCATAAATCAATATGTTATTTCTTTCCAATAGTATCTGATATATTTATGCACAATATTAACATTTCCATGTTTTTATCCAGCAAGCATATATTGGTTATATACACCCATTTGAATGCAAGCAGTCGTAGGGAAGAAAGTTTTCAAAGGTCAGAAATTTAGCAAGAAAGACACATTCACCCTCAGGTTTGCCTTTAACTCACTGAGGAACCAGAGTCCTTTTCCTTCCAAAGCTGGTCTTGATAAATCTTCTTTGATTTCCTCATTTTAATGTCTTTTCTCCATGTGGGCCAATCTACTAGAGCAGTGATTCCCAAACTTTATGCATTTGTGTACCCCATTTAAACCTATTTCTATAAATTGTACCTCTTATTTTTAAAAGAGCTATTTTTAAATACTGATACTTTTGTTCAGTGCCTATCTTAATGTAAAATAGTAAAAATGAGGTAATACATTAGGAAAGAAAAATTACTACACGAAAAGTACAAACCACAGATTTAATTTTAAAATATTTGTATCACAGTTAAACATTGATAATCAAGTATTTAAACATTAAACAAAAAAACTACTTGAAAAAAATCACGATTAAGATAACACACTTACTTTTACTCAGTCAATAACTAAACTGATCAGTCTAGCTACAGATGTATTTATATGTTTGGGTAAGTTCTAGAAATATCACAAATGGATTGTACTGAAACTGTGCATAATAATTGGTAGAAGAGCAGTGTGGGAAAAGAATTGCTAATGTGATCTGACTTTGAAGTGTCTCTATTAATGGTGATTCAAATTTAATATTTATTGTTCCATAACTAATGTTTTGCATTTTTCACTTTACTTGTTTTTTCACCATTACTGATTATTTTTCATGAACCCCTGAATGGCCCAGCACATACTCACTGGAGTACATGTACCACTGCTTGGGAACCAATGTACTAGAGGATGAAAAAGTTAACAATTCAATTAAATTAAAAATGGATGTATGGAGAGATCTTTGCAATGATAAGGAGTCATAATCTAATTATCAGGGAGACTTTTCTTCAGCCCTTTTCTTACAAGCTTAGTGAAGAGTATACATTTTGTGAAGTGACAACTTAAAGACAGATTATTGTGTCTGTAATGTCAAGATAGTACCCACAAGGCTGTAAGAGCATGATGAGGGCTCTACACAAAGAATGTGCTCTTTGATATCATCATCCTTGAAGAAAAACTATAGGATCTCCGGTATTCTGATTGAACGACATGACTCTTGCTGGGGATTTCTTTACTTATGTCACAGAGAAATCTGTCCAGAGACATGCTTAAAGCACCAAAAATTAGGCCTAGCCTTATTTTAGTTATCCTAAAAGTTCTGAAATGAAAAAATATGTATACACATGTAATATTCACCAGTAATATTCAGAATAAATAATGATACAATCCTAGGAAAGTTAACACTTGAATTCTTCTATATGACTGGGTTATAACCAAACTGAGGGCCAGGAGTATTCCTTATTTGTGTTTCTCACCTAGCTGAGGCCTAACACATGCAATGTACTTAATAAATGTTGATTGTATGAATGAAAAGGCACTCCTAGCTGAAATGTTAGAAGTCAATTCTGATAAAATTACCATAAATCACAATACTTTGCCAATTTAAGCATCCAGAAATATAATGGCATACTTAAAAATATTCAACATGGAGCTCTCTATGGTGTATATAATTTAAACAGAGCCCACAATAGTAACCAATCTTATAGAATTATTTTTCTATTAATTAATGGGCTGATCATTAGACAAAGGTATAAAAGGCTAAAAGAATACAGCCTGGAAAATATTTCTAAATAATTCAAAGATGGGCTAATTCACCAGAAAGATGTAGAAGTGCTAAATGTTATAAAATAGGCTCAAAACATATGAAAAACAAAGATGGCAAAATCTAAAGGTGAAATAGACAAATCAACAGTTATAATGGAAGATTAAGCACACTTCTCTAAGTGACTGATAGGGTTTATGCTGGAGGGAGGGTTTCAGAAAAGAAGAGTGTCTAGTGCTGGAGTAGAGAATGTGAATCTTGACTACAAAACATCGAGTAAAAGAATGAATCTACAAGATAGTCTGTGTACTTCTGGCTCAGTGCAGTGTGCTGGAAGGAACAGCCTGTGAAATCCACCAAATACCTTAAGTTTGAATAACTAAAATTTATTTATTTTTTTATTGTTAAATTTATTTGAGTGACATTGGTTAGTAAAAATTTCATAGGTTCCAGGTGTACAATTCTACATTGCATCATCTATGTGTTGCATTATGTGTTCACCACCCAGTGTGAGTTCTCTTTCCATCACCATATATTTGACTTCCCTGTCCTCCTCTCTCACTCCCACCCTCCATGCCCTCAGGTAACCATTAAACTATTGACTATGCCCTTGCGTTTTATATTCCACATATGAGTGAGGTCTTGTTTTTTTCTGACTGGCTTATTTCACTTAGCATGATGATCTCAAGGTCCATCCAGTTCGTCATAAATGGTAGCATTTCATCTTTTCTTATAGCTGAGTACAATTCCATTTTGTGTGTATAGCACAGCTTCTTTATCCAGTCATCTATCCAATAGCCACTATCAAAGATTGATTGGGTTCCCAGCAAAGCATGACAAAGGTCACTGAAAAATTACATTTTCAAAATTTCATGGAGAAAATTTGTTACATAATAATACAATAAGAATTGAAATCTTACTATATGTACCAGGCATTTTTCTAAGTATATTTTATTTCATTATTTTATTTTACAAGAAGAACACCAAACATACTTTATTAGCACATAAAAGAATAGCCATAACAAGGCACAGGAAGCAGAAATATACATTAGCAGTCAGAGAATTAGTGTTGCATATAAATATAGCTTTTTTTTTTGTAGACTTGGCAATAGCCACCAGGATTTAAAATAACTTTTTGTAGCAAGAGGTAAGAAAACTAAGGAGCACTCACCAGTGATACAGAGCACATTAACAGAAAGACACAAGAATGGATTTGACTATTTTAGTGAAAAATGTCTAGGAGGGAACTGTAAATTCAGTTCGATACTAAGAAGCAAACACTAGAACTTGATATTCCAAAATAGCTCACTCAAATAGTATTGCATACTACTGTAAGTGACAAAAAGGTGCTAAGTAATTTACAGATACAATGGTTGTACAGTACCCTTTAAATCTGCAATTTAGATTTCAGATTTTCCATTTAATTAACTGCACTGAAATTCTATAAATTGTATGTAAGCAATTCGGTTATGAGAGTTTACAACAAAGAGATGAAAACTGCCATTGAAATTATTGCAGTTTACCAATAATCTCAACATCAGCAACCATGGTATTTATTATTTGACTTGTTTGGTCTACTAGTCTTATTTTATTCATGGTTCAAAACTCATCAAGGGCATAGGAAAAATTCAACAATAATTAATCAATAATTAAACTGCACGTGTCAACTTTAAAAATCACACACATTGCAGCAACATTTTCAATGTGTTTTTAATTAATGTATTCATAAAAAATGAATCCCCAAAGCCTTTATGTAAAATTCTCCTACCAACTTCATAAGTCTGTAATTTTAAGAACTACTATTTAGAAAACCTGGTTTACTTAATAGTACCTTTTACAGAAGAGAAATGAAGACTGACTATAAAATATGTAAACACCTAAGTAAACTATACTATGCCCTTGTGATCAGAAAATTGTTATTTTTTTCTAAAAGGATTTATAGTAACTACAAAAATAACTACTTTTGGGATGGTTATAGAAAAATTTTTAGAAAAAATAATTTCAAATATTTGTCTCACTGTTGAAATACTCATCCAATATTAACAATATTTTCTTCAATAAGAAATAGAATTCTTCACAGCAAATGCCCTAGAATTGTCTCACTCAATTATTACATCAATTAAAAACCAAATGGTTAGCTAAATTGGCAAAATGCATTTGTAGCCTTACTGAACACCTGTAGTTCTGTACTCTATTGTTCCAATAGCACATTTTTTCTGAGTAACAGCAGATCACATCTGGCAGATACTAACACTTAGCTTACATACTGTACTGAAAAAACCTACTACTGATATATGTGTTTGCTCTAAGTGCACTCTCTGATGCACATAAAAACAGATCTAGTTAATAGCCTTCGGGGACAAGAGAGTTTACATTGCCTTGACTTGTCCTCATTCTAAACAACTAACTCTAACTTTTTGTTTATTACTAATAATCTTTAAAAATTCTGTAACATTGTACAACTGTAAAGGTAGTCCATCAATTACATTGTATGTAGTGCCTCTGCAGATTACTACATGGGAGATATATTGCAGGCTATAAGAGATAGTCCTATTTAGTGAGATACTAAGCAATGGTTCAACACACATGTGAGAACTGAGATCTTTATAATACTTCAAAAGTCCTGTTACCATAGAGGAGTGAAATACACGTGGGTCATAAGCATCAGAACTAAAGTTGTAATTTCACTGTTCAATTTCGGTATACAGAGGTCTGCTGTAGCAACTGAAGTTCACAGAAAAGAGGTAATCCTCTTGCAGAGTCCCTGAGCAAAAATATGCCTTCAGGTTTCCCTTCAAGAAGGGTTTCTGCTTTATAATGATCCATCACTCCCCAGGAACAGGGATTACCTGTAATCTGAAGCAAATCAGGCATGAAATAGTACATGTAAACAAACTTTCTAAGCTCCTCGTTAGCTATCATGGACATGGCTGTCTCCAGATACATGATGTTGATTCTGCTTACATGACTACAAACACAGTGTGGTTGTGTCTTTTTCTGAGTCACAATTAGCTTGTGATACAGCAGAATAGTCCTCTCTTAGTTCAGTCATTCCAGGAGCTAATTTTGGTCCCAGTTTTTCCAACAGATCAACCTGTGCAGTGTCTTCAAATACTATATATGTGTATATGCATTAGGACTAGGGGAGGGAAGTCAATCCTTTCTTCAATACTAAGCTGCCTTGTCTCTTGAAGCCTATCTCCATCTTCTGTAAAAACCAAGAATGTATCAAAAAATGTTAAATGTGAGCTCACAGGTGTTGTATGCTGTTTAATCAAATGTCATTTTTGAGCTAAATCTTAGCCAGCAGGAAAAGGTCATTTCTCAAGCACTAATTCAGAAAGGTGTATTTTTCTTTTACTAGAAAAGAGGTGTTGATTGCTTGTAAATTCTCATGGGAAAACACAAGCCCACAGTATCCAATAATCTATGTCTCAGAGAGTGACTTCCTACAGTTCTGCTGGAAATGCTGTCCATATTGTGTATGGAGTTTATGCCATATTACTTCTTTCTCCTTTGAAGTTCACTTTGAATTCTACCAAACATTTTATCAGTATCCAATAAGCTTTATGTCTTTGTAGAACAGGAACACTTCTTCTTCACACCACATGGAGTATACCCACAGTAAGAATCTCTTCTCCTAAGTATTGTTCCTGGGGTGACACATGAATCATTATTCTTTTCAATGCTTATTTCTATAATCTGAGGAATTTCAGTGGCATAGTTTTGGTGGTAAGGCAACGTATTCTCTTAAGGAACTGCTTTGCTGCTGAGGAGCTGAGTCTCCTATACTGATATTTTCTCTTTGACAGACAACATCTGTTGGAGTTCATGTCCTCATTTTCACTGTGGCTTCCACTCTTCATGACTAAAGAGATTCTGATATCTGTATTTGAAGTTATTCCATATTTTCCCCAACTTTATTCATTGATTATAAGATCAGTCTGGGCACGCAGGGCATCTTCATCCAGGGGCAACTGCAGCCAGGTAGGAGTGGTCAGGATGGTGCAGTCACTGAGAAGGTGAATCTGCCTGCCTGCCTGCCTGCCTGCCAGTCACATCTGGTCCCCTCCAGCTGCTTGAGGAGTGCAGTCTCATTTCAGGAGCCCCTAGCTCTGCTGGATGCCCCACCAGGCCCTCACCCCCTTCCTGGACTCCTCCTCTTCTTCACCCTTTTTCCTTTCCATGTCTCCCCAACCCCCACCAGAATCTAAGCATTAACTCATTTCATTCTCACAACAATCTTATGTTTGCAACTTCAGGTTGCACTATGATTGTCTAATTTTATAGATGAGAAAACCTAGTCAAACCCAAGATAAATTTACCTAATGTCACAAATTGATGGAAATAGCATTTGAACTGAGGTAGCCTGAAAGCAGTGACTTCTCACCTGGCTATGCTGCCTCGAACTGGTAGATACCAACTAGGTATTCATTGGTTTGATTTGATTTATGGCAAACTTGCTCAATGACCCTGATTTTATCTACTTTTAAAAATACGGTAGCTTACATTAAATAATATTTATGCAATATATCTTCTATACCAACATGGGGACATAATTCTTAAATATGAGAAAAAACATCACATTATTTACAAAAGTGACCATTAGTAGAACAGTTAGCTGACTTGAATTGACTGGGAAAATATTCCATGTTCATACTCATGACTCAAATAGCATAATTTAAAGGCTGATTTTATAACCTTCCTTTTTTGATAAATTTATACCTAGGTAATGTTTTCAAAATTCTGAATGAGAATATTGATTCCAAATACTAAGAATATAGGTATATTAATAAATAATTATTATTAATAGAATATAGGTACTAATAATAATTAATTATTAATATACCTAAAGCAAAACCTACAGAGAAATCTTCAGATATATTGGATTTCATCCTGAAAGGAAAAAGAAATTAAAGTGTGAAAGCAACAAATGCTTGGAATTTCAGAGATGAAATAAAGAACTGATCCTTAATCAGTTAAAATGATCACTAATAAATAAATCTCAAATAAAATCTCACTTCTCATCATGATCCTAAACACCAACATTTTTCATAATTAAATAATTTATTTGTGAACATATTAACTCTTTCTTTCTCTTGGAGCTTCCTTAATATTTCTTAGAATAGTTTAGCTGTAATGAAAAAGGTAAAGATTTGAAATTAGATGAAAAAATTTTTTAAAAGGAATAGAAATATGCAAAAGAATTAATGTTACTTTATGAATTATAGAGAAGTCTAAAAAGCGTGAAGAAAGGGAATTATTTAAATGTCATCCCATTTAAATGGTAAATTCTCCATGACATGTTTTTCAGTTTATTGGCAGTGAATGAACTGATCGACATGGCACCTTGTTTTGCATGTCCTTTCTCTCCCTTCTCCCACTCTCAGTCGCCTTCCATGCCTTCCATATGTCTGAATCAATCTGTTGATTTCACTAATACTTTCCCATCCTCCTTTAAGACTCGAGTGAATCATCTCAAGCTCTTTTGCAAGAAATTAAAATCTTATTGATTACATATTCTCTTTACATAAATAGTTATCTGATCCACTTCTTGTTTCCTCTTTGATTATTGAAGGTAGATTTATTTCAAGAGCAAATGTCCAGAAATAATAAATTCTATATCTAATTAAAGGAAGCTTCATAGGATTAGAAATGTTGCAGGATAAAATTTTTGGGAAAATATACTAAAGTGAAATATACTGAGACTAGGACTTGATTAAATATATCACAGTCTTATATTCAATATGTGGTTTTCAATTCAGGAAGTAGCCAATGATAAGAAAAATCTCTCAATTAAAGGCTTTACAATTTTTTCTTTGAAATCCTCATGCAAGATTGGAGAAATCACATTTCAGAAAACTTGGCAGTCACTCAAATCTGTGTGCTCTAAGTTTAGAACCAACTCAGTCTTCCCTTTTTCAAGTTCTGTTTAGTGCTGGCAAAATACCACTTTCTTGTTCATAGGGAGAAGGAAGGCTTGGTAAAATTCAGAAAATGTACTGTATATTAAATACCTTCTTAACAATTATATTATTCTCAGATTAAGTAAAATTGAATTCAACACATATGGGTAACATTTTTCTTATAATTCATGAGTATAAAATAAATAGAAAACACTTAGCAGCACTTATTTAGAGTTTAGCAAAACTCAACAATGCTTAAAAATTGCCAAAGTTCATTTTATTTTTTCTAAGATGCTATAGAATTTCCTAGCTGTTATGTCTATTTTCCCATCACCATCTTATATTTTGAGGAAATGTTTGTTTAGGTATAATTTTTTGCAGCATTTGAAATTCAAATGTTGCAGTATTGTGTTGAGATGCAAAAGCTAAAATGTGAAAAGATATACAATAAACTATTTATATTTAATTATATAGGTTAAATTAACCATACATATATTTTAAAATATATATACACACACTGGGTGCCAAAAAATGTATACACATTTTAAGAGCTGTTATCATATATTCTTTTTTGAAGTTGACTTGAATTATAGTGGCAATGTGTGTAGCATGATGTTTGTTCAAAAGATGGCATTAATCAAATGAATACTAGCTAGCACCATCATGCAACAGGGAGGGCAATTAAAAAAAAATGGAAGCACGGTTGTCTTTTAAGGAGTGCATGACCATTTTGAAGTGGTATTTGAAATTTGAGAATGTTTTCCTGACTTAATACCTTTTGACTTCTACCTACGGGGGACCTCAAGGGATGTGGTGTACCACAGAAAACCATCTACACCACTGGAGGTACTTTGGGAAGAAATTGAAACAGTACAAACAGCAATATAAGTGGATACTTTAGTCAACATTGCTCAAGCAGCAGTTTGTGGTAATCGGAAGTGTCTGGATGCTGATGGTAACCACTTAGAGCACGTCTCGTAATTGTAGACATCAAATGTGACTTGTATTCATCTTTTGTTATCAGTATATATGAGTATTCCCATTTTAAAACAGTGTTTTCCTTTCTTAAAATATATATACATTTTTGGCACCCTCTGTATATGCTTATGAAAAGTTCAACCTAAGTATTTATATGAATTTTTATTTTAAATTAATTTACTTAACAACTTTCTGAATTATGATTAGATCTATGTAGGTATGGGTAAAATATACTGAAAATACTGATTTACAGAATTGAAGCATAAGCTCTGGCACATATTTGCAAGTTTTTTAGCTTCTCTGAAACCTTTTCTTAACTATGGAAAGATGGAGTTGGACTTGATAATACTTAAATTTTTTTCTTATAGTAATTTAATGTGAATTAGTGATTCCAAGAAGTTTGAATTTTACTTGAATTCATGGTTAATAATGTTAATTTTATCTGGGTTTGGTTTCCTGTTTGTTGCTATATCTAGTCTTATCTCAGGTGAATGCAGCCAAGCTGAACATAATGTTCTCTTAAAAACTTTTGGAGTATTTATTGTGTATGTTTATCAATCTTAATGTGTATCAGCCAAATTTAATTATAGCAAACAAAATGTATGTTATTAGGATACTTAGAAGTTTCAGCAGTGCCATCTTCATACTCTGCTTTATTTCCATCACCCACTCCCTGCCTATGGCATTATATACTGTAATAGTTATGAACATAATCTCTTAAATTAGTCTTTTGACTTAAAATCCTGACTGCCATTTTATAACCACCAGACATTGGTCAAGTGGTTTTATATCTTTTTGCCTCAATTATTTATCTATAAAAAGAAGGTAATTTATTTCATTGGATTGTTTTGAGGAGATTTTGTACCCAAGGTGTTTAGATAAGGGCTGGGTACATAATAAATTTTCAAGTTGCTTCTTATGTGTTTTTAGAATTGAAGGCTTTTAAGAGCAGAAGAACCATCAGTCTTATTTATCAAGGTCATGGCTGCTTGTTCATCATGGTCATGGTTTCTTTCTGCTCTTCCTCCTTCTTTTTTTACTTAGAGTAAAATTCACATAACATATAATTAACCATTTGAAATTGTACAATTCAGTGACATTTACTACATTCACAGTGCTATACAACCATCACCTCTATCTAGTTGCTTAAATGTCTTTTATCACATGGAGGAAGTTCTTTCCTCTTCCGAGTTTGTTGATTATTTTTGTCACAAACAACTGTTGAGTTTTTTCTAAACTTTTTTTGCATCAATTGAGATGATCATGTTTTTCTTCATTCTTTTAATGTGGCATATTACACTCATTGATTTCTCTGTGTTGACTCTTGCATTCCTGAAATAAATCTCACTTGGTCATGGAGTATAATCCTCTTAATATGCTGCTGTGTGTGGTTTGCTAGCATTTCATTGAGGAATTTTGCATATATATTCATTAAAAAACCTTAACTTAGAGTTCTCTCTTGTGATGTCTTTTGGCTTTAGTACAAAGTTAATGCTGGTCTCAAAGAATGTTAGGAGGTGTTTTCTCCTCTTCTCTTTTTTTTTAAAGAGATTGAAAATGATTCATATTGATTATTCTTTTTTAAGTATTTGGTGGAATTTTGCCAGTGAAGTAATCTGCTCCTGGACTTTTTCTTTTCTTTTCTTTTTTTTTTTTTGAGAGGTTAGTTTTTTATTCTTTTGAATTGCTCATTCAATCTCTTTACTTATTAAAGGCATATTCAGATTTTCTATTTATTGTGTCAGTTTTGGTAGTTTGTGTATGTTTCTGAGAATTTGCCCATTTCATCTTGGTTATTTAATTTGCTGGCATGCAATTATTTAAAGCAATCTTTTATAATTCTTTTTGTTTCTATAAAGTCAGTCCCCATTTTTATTTGTGATTTTAGTAATTTGAATCTTCTCTCATTTTTTTAATCAGTCTAGCTAAAGACTAATTTTGTTGATCTTTTCAAAGGTCCCATTTTTAGTTTTGTTGATTCTTTCTATTGTTTCTCTTTTTATCAAATTTATTGGGGTGACATTGAATAATAAAATTATATGTTTCAAGTGTACAACTCTATTATATACCATCTATATACACCATCTGCTCTAATTTTTATAATTGATTTTCCTCATCTAGTTTTGGTTTTATCTTGCCCTTGTTGTTCTAGTTTCTTAAGGTATATAGTTAGGTTATTGATTTGCAGTCTTTTTTCTTTTTAATGTAGCTTATAGCTATAAATTTTCCACTTATAGCTATAAATTTTCCTCTGAAGATTGCTTTCAATGAATCCTATAGGTTTTGATATGTTTTGTTTTTATTTTCATTCATCTCAAAGTATTTTCTAATTTCACTTGTAGTTATTTAAGAGTGTACTGTTTAATTTCCACATATTTGTGAACTTTTCCATTTTTCTCCTGCTGTTAACATCAACTCTCATTCCACTGTGGTTGGAGAAGATAATTTGTATAATTTAAACCTTTAAAATTTATTAAGACTTCTTTTGTACTCCAACATATAGTCTGTGTTGGAGAATGTTACCTGTACATTTGAGAAAATATATATTTTTCTGCTGTGTAATGAAGTTACCTCTCCATATATTAATATGCCTATTCAGTCTAGTTGACTTGTAGCATTGTTCAAGTTTTTAATTTTTTATATATATTCTGTTTAGCTTTATTCATTATTGCAAATGGGTATCAAAGTTTCCAACTATTATTGTAAAGCCATCTATTTCTCCCTTTGAGTATGTTACTTTTTGTATATATTTTATGGGTCTGTTCTTATGAATATGTTCATAATTATAACATCTTCTTGATGGATTGACCTTTTCACTTATATTTAATGTCAGTTTTGTGTCATATCAATTTTTGTCTTAAAGTCTATTTTGTCTCATATTAGTATAGTCACCCCAACAACCTTCTAGTTACTACAGTAGACTCTCAGTTAACTGGCATGCATGGGGATTGGTAGATGCTGGATAAATGTATTTTCTGGTTGCTTAAGAGTTACTATTAAAAATAGGCCTAACTAATACTATACCCCTTACTATACCATAAATTCTATATTGCCTTGATATTAACATTAAAATATAGTAATTAAAAGCAAATTAAGATAAGTAAAGACAAACTTAATATAACATAATTTTATTATAAAAACACCTTTGTGAATGTAATGTGAAATTACAGTTAAATGGCAATCAGTGAACTTTTCAACTAAATGAACTTCACTAACAAAATTTTTTAAACTTCAAGTAACTTAGAGAAAAACACATGTATGTACACTTAAAACTGTTACAATAGGAATAGAGAGTTTACTGGGTAGACATTGTATCAGGATCATCAGGATCTGATGATGTAGCTAGGACAGGATCGAAGTGGATGTGGATGGTTTTGGCTCTATATCAGTAGATGATGCTGTACTGGCAAACTTGCATGCAACTCTCTTTAAAATGAACAAATATCAGCTTCCTTTGGGATTCTATGCCTCCCACACAAAGTCAGGTTCTACATGATATGCAGCTGTATAACATGCTGAGAGGTCAGAGAAGGGTTGCTGTTGTGCAAAAGCTATTACAGTTTCAAATGCTGCAGTAATTCTCTGCCAGCATACTCTCTCTACCTCACACCCAGCATTACCACTTTCTTCCTCCTCTGCAGTATTCATTTGTCCACAACTCACTACAACTTCTGTGATATATATTAAGTTTATGAGTTACTGGAATAGCTTCATCCACAACAAGCCTGTCATCAAGTTGCCATCGATGAGGTCTTTCACAGGAGGATGTGCATAACAGTTATCCAGGATCAACAGAACTTTACTATTTTCTAGTCTTTCTTTCTGTCATAGATTTTATTTCTGGGGACAAACAAATAATAAAAGCATTTGGTAAAATTTCTGTGTCCATCCAACTGTTACTCTGTACATGATAATCTGCAGGAAGTTTAGCTATGCCTTTAAAGCTTCTTGCTTAGCAAATTTGCTGATG
Organism: Lyroderma lyra; assembly: GCA_004026885.1. Taxonomy (NCBI): domain Eukaryota; kingdom Metazoa; phylum Chordata; class Mammalia; order Chiroptera; family Megadermatidae; genus Lyroderma; species Lyroderma lyra. The sequence goes on from PVJL010004652.1 coordinate 25,751, forward strand.
ACACAAAACTTGACCTTGTGATTTCCCATTGCATTTGCACAAATGAGCACAGTTATATGCTCTTTATTTAGCTTGAATTCATGAGCTACCTTCTCATTACCACTACCAGCCAAAGTAGAATTAGTCAGATACTTCCACATTAATCCAGTTTCATCAGCATTATGGATCTTCTCTGGAGTCAAGCCAATTCTACAACCAATTCACTAAACATGTCATGAAATAAAGCTGCAGCCTCAAAATCAGCCGATTCCTACTCACCAGACAAGTCCATCTTACATATGCTGTAATAAAACTTGAATCAGGTAAGCCAGCCACTTGAAAATGAACACTGACCTTCAATGTTTTTTCTCATGGAATTCTCTCACATTTTTCTGCAACATGGGTCCAGAAATACAACCATTGTCAAACCTTTTCAGTAAAAACCACTTATACAGGGCCTGTTGAAGCACTTCCACTTTCGGTATGAAGAGTATGATGCTTTTCCACAGTCTTGTCATTCTCTAACTTTGTATGAACTGCTTTATCTTCTGAGACTGAGCCTTAATGTCAGGTCATTGACAAATTGCTATTAAATTTCTCCATGAGCACTGCACGATCTCACATTTCTTAAGCCTCTTGCATATCTTCTGCTTTAGGGTAAGCACTATGCATTTAAGTTTACTTGAGACCTGTTTCAGTATACTTGGGATTAAGTGAGAGTACAAAACTTGAATAATAAAAAGTCCTAATCAACCAATATGTTTACCCATGGTAAATTGGTGGAAATGGGAGACAAACATGGTGGAAGAAGTGTGGGCTAACTCATAGTGCACCATGAGCCAAGTTAAACTTACATTTCCACTAGAAATTGATTTTGGTTTAATTTTCATTTCAAATATTGTTTCTTTGGTTCCTTTTTTTTTTTTTTTTTTTTTTTTTTTTTTTTTTTTTTTTTTTTTTTTTTTTTTTTTTTTTTTTTTTTTTTTTTTTTTTTTTTTTTTTTTTTTTTTTTTTTTTTTTTTTTTTTTTTTTTTTTTTTTTTTTTTTTTTTTTTGCTGGTTGCCTGAGTCCTGTATTTGCTTAGAAAATCTCTCATACTTTTGTCAACATATTTGTGTCTGTGGATTTAAAATGAGTCTCTTATAAGCAGAATATAGTTGAATATTTTATTTCTAGCTATTATTCCAATCTCGGCTTTTAATTGGGGAATTTAATTCATTTATAGTTAAAGTAATTACTGATAGTAAAAAACTACCATTTTGTTATTTTCTGTGTCTTAAAACTTTCCTTGTTCTTCAATTCTTCCACTATTGCCTTCTTTTGTGATTAATTTTTTGAGTGCATCATTTGATTTCTTTCTCATATTTTTGGTACGTTTTTTCTTAGTGGATACACTGGAGATTACAAACACAATTAACACCTTAACTTTATAGCAATCGAGTTTGAATTAATATCAACTTGGTTTCAATAGTATACAAAAGCTACTCCTTTACAACTCCATAAGAAAAGAAAATTACAGGCCAATATTTTTGGTAATCATAGATGCAAAACTCCTCAACAAAATACTAAGTAACCAAATTCAAAAGCACCTCAAAGGATTATATACTATGACTAAGTGGGATTTATTTTCTGGAATGCAAGGATGATTCAACATACACAAATTAATTAATGTAGTATATACCACATTGAGATATCAAAGGATAAATATCATATGATCATCTCAATAGATATAGAAAAAGCATTTGACAAAATCCAATACCATTTTATTATAAAAACTCTCAACAAACTAGTAATAGAAGGAATTTATCCAACACAATAAAAGCTATATATGATAAGATTACAGCCAACATCATACTCAAGTAAAAGACTAGAAGCTTTTTCTCTAAGATTGGGAACAAAGTAAGGATGTCTACTTTCACCACTTCTACGTAACATATTATTGAGATGTCCTAGCCAAAACAATTAGGCAAGTAAAAAAAAAGACATCTAAATTGGAAAGGAAGAAATAAAATTATTTCTGTTTGTAGATGACATATCTTACAGGTAGAAAATTCTAAAGAAATCATTAAAGTCTGTTAGAACTAGTAAATTAATATAGTAAAGTTTCAGGGTACAAAATCAACATACAAAATAAGTTGTGTTTCTATATACAAATAATTAATTGAAAATGACATTTAAAAAGCAATCTCATTTACAATAGTATCAAAAATAATAAAATACTGGGGTGGGTGGTAGAGGAGTTGGCAGAAAAGATTAAGGGGATTAAAAAGAACAAACTGCCAATTGTAAAATAATAGTGGTAATATAATGTACAGCATAGCAAATAATATAGTCAATAATAACATAATAACAATGTATGGTAACATGGTTATCAGACTTACTGTGGTGATCACCCCATAACATGTATAAATGTCTAGTCACTATATTGTACACTTGAAACAAATATAATATTATATGTCAAGTATAATTTTAAAATACATTTTAAGAAAGAATAAAATATTATAGTATAATAAAAAACTACAAATCATTGGTGAAATAAATTTAAAAAGACACAAATGAATGGAAGAACATCCTGTGTCCATGGATTAGAACTTAATATTGTTAACATGCTCATACTACCCAAAGAAATCTACAGATTCATGTAATTCCTATAAAAATCCCAATGACATTCTCTTTTTAACAGAAATAGAAAAAATAATACTAATATTTGTATTGTACCACAAAGACCCTGAAGTGCCAAAACAATTTAAAGAAAGAACAAAAAAGCTGGAAGCATCACAGTTCCTGATGTCAAAATATATAACAAAACTATAGTAATTATAACAGTATGGTACTAAAACCAAAACAAATAAACAAACAAACAAAAATAGCATAAAATAGACATATAGGCCAATGGGACAGAATAGAAAACCCAGCAATAAACCTATGCAATTATGGTTCTCTGATCTTTGACAAGAGTGCCAAGAATACACAATGGGAAAATAACAATCTCTTTAACCAATAGTGCTGGGAAAACTAGATATGCACATGCAAAAGAGTAACATTGGACCACTATCTTACACCATACATAAAAACATCTCAAATGAATGAAAAGTATAAATATAAGACTTAGAGCTATAAAACTACTAAAAGAAAAAAAAGAGAAAAACCTACATGACATTGGGATCAACACTGATTTCTCAGAAATTTTACCAAAAACAAAGCAACAAAAGGTAAATTAGACAAGCGAGACTTTATCAAACTAAAAAATTTTTGCATAGCAAAAGAAATGATCACAAAATGAAAGGTAACCTATGAAATGGAAGAAAATATTTGCAAACCATATATCTGACAAGTGATTAATATTCAAAATATACAAGGAACTCCAACAACTAAATAGCAAAAATAAAATAAAAATAGCCCTATTAAAAAATGGTCAAAGGACCTGAATAGATATTTCACAAAAAAAATATACAAATAGCTAATAGATATATGTAAATGTGGTCAACATAACTAATCATCAGGCAAATATACATAAAAACCACAAAAAGTTATTATTTCACAAGTATTAGAATGGCTTTTATAAATTAAAAAAACAAAAAAGACAACAAGTACTGGTGAGGGTATGGAGGATTTAGAAAATTGTACATTGAAAATATAGAAGATGGAGCTGCTATGGCAAACAGCATGGTGGTTCTTCAAAGTATTAAAATAGAACTACCATACCACTCCTATTTCTGGGTACATTAATATGTCCAAAAGACTTGAAATCAGGATTGTGAAGAGATCTTTTCATTCCCCTGTTGATTGCAACATTATTCACAATAGCTAAGATATGAAAAAAAATCTAAATATTCATTGGCAGATGGATAAATAAGGAAAATGTGGTATAGTCATACAATGGAATATTATTCAGTCTTTAAAAACAAGGAAATTTTGCTATATGAGACAATATAGATGAACCTGGAAGATAGTATACTAAGAGAAATAATCCAGATGAAGATGGACAAATACTGCATGATTCCACTTATATGAGGTACCTAAGATAGTGAAACACATGGAAACAGAGAGTAGGATGCAAGTTGCCAGGAGCTAGAGTGAGGGAGAAAAAGAAAGATGCATTAATCAAGATGAATAAATTCCAGAGATCTACTGTATAACATTGTGCCTACAGTAAAGAATAATGTATTGTGCGCTTAAAAAATTGTTAAGTGTTCCTAGTTCAAATTAAAGAACAAAAAAGTATTTGTCTAGTAGTTTATTCTTGGGCTTCCTCTGTGACAGTTTCTACCAATTTCTCTCTGTCCCCCATGTATCGGCCATCCTTCCTTGTTTCTTTGAATGCCTTTTAAATTTTTGTTGAAAACTGTACATTTTGAATATTCTAATGTGTCAACTTTATAAGTCAGATTTTCTCCCCTCCTTGAAGTTTAATTGTTGCTCTTTGTTTTGAGTTGCTGTTTGCTTGTTTAGTGACTTTTCTAAACTATTCTTTAAAGTCTTCATGTGTGGGTGTGGGTGTGTGTGTTCTACTAACTTAGTGGTCGTCTAGTGTTTTGACAATTTCCTTAAACACTTAAAGCACTCACCCCCTGAAAAAAAAAAAAAAAAAGAGGGAGAGAGAAGGAAATAACTACTCTTACTTTTTTTAGATTGGGTGTGTTGGGACACTCCTTTAATACTTAGCAGAGTATTTTAGTGAAAACTCTGCCACAGTCTTCACTTCCTTCTTGTATATAAAGGTCAGTCAGAGATGAGAGTTTAGGATTTTTCTCAGGCTTTTCCTAAACATGCATTCAGCCCAGAGCACGTGTGTGGCCTTATTGATTCCCTGGTATACACAAGGACTTTTAAAATTCTTCTTCTCCATATATTAATATCTTACTTGCTGACCTCTTTCCTCCAATACTTTTCAGTCTGACTGTTGTTTGTCCTGCTATTCCTTGTCCTCAGCTGCTGTGGACAATATTTGTGCTTTTAAATACTTTCAGCAAAAGCTTCCTAGGAAGCTGCCCCAGCCCTAGGAATGTTCCAAATCAAGTGAAACAAAGGTAAGCCACCTGATGGGTCAAATAGACAGTCTTAATTCCTTGAAGATAATATCTGCACAGCTCTGCTGAAACTAGCACCCTGTAATAACACTGTGGGCTGTCGTTCTCAGCGCCACCACTGATCTAGGGATTGGGGGATTGTAGAGAATTTAAATGTCACAATGCTCTCTCACTGCAAGGTAGCAGCTTCTTATATTACCAAACCTTCCTCTGATTGTTGTAACTTTGGATTCTGGAGTTATGTAAAAGTTGATTCTGACTGTGCCCCCACCCCACTCTATCCACCTCTGGGCACATTAGTTGTTTTTTGTGGAGTGATGGAGCCATTTTCAGTCTAACTTTAGCGCTCTCTCTCTCTCTCTCTCTCTCTCTCTCTCTCTCTCTGTCTCTGTCTCTCTTGCTTTAAGTGATATTTACTGTCATCATCTACAAATGTAGATACCTTAGTACATAGTCCTCATTCTGTTTGCATTCATACAAATAGCTGCTTTTTGGTTACCAAGGGTGGAGGCCCACACAGGCCTTAGAGGAAGGTTAAGGACTGTTAGGTAGTTCCTTGGGCCCAGTTAACAGCATGGTTCAGAAGACAGGGCACTGGCTTCAGGTGGGAATGTCATTTTGGCCCTGTGAATTTCTGGCTGAAGAGGAGGGGAGAGGGTGGCCACAGGCACAGAAAGGCCTAGGTCTTTCCTAAATATAAAGGTAGACTGGGATGTTCACATTTGTGCATGCAAGACTCCTCACACTGAGGAAAAGTGCTCTTAGAATATGGTGGGCCTACTAGCTTTGTATCGTTGAGTTCCCAGGAGAACCTTGAGGATTCTAGAAATTTGTAATTTGATTATGGTCTTCTAAGCACTTGTGGTGTACTTCTTAATGCAGGAGAATGGAATATACTTTAATTGCCAGTCTTTGAACTTGCCAGTCTTTGAATATGGTTTATAACTTTCAAATATTTAGACACATGGGAAGTCTGTTTATGCTCCATCCTAAACACTGCCATGGTAGAGGTGGGCTGTGTAGGGATGTCCGTCTTAGCCCTCTTGATCCCTCTCTCTTTCTTACTCTATGTACTTCTTCACAGGTCATCAGGGACACCATAATTTTGAGTTTACTCCTACCTCATTGGTAACTTTTCTTACTTCCCTTTCTCTATTCTTCCTCCTTCTTCCTCACTAAGTGATGTTGGTCTTTGTCTCTTTTGTGTCTGCATTTGTAGTGTTACATCCCCAGCTCAGACTTTTCTTATGAAATCAACACAGTATATCCATTGTCTTCTCAAGATTTTCACGTGAGTGTCTGATATCATGACTTTCTCTAATAGACAAGTCACCTGCTCCATCTCAGGTAAGGGCAATTGATCTTTTTAGTTACTCAGGCTTAGAATATTGTCATTGACTTTTTCTTCTCTTGTATACCACATCCAATTATTCAGGAAATTATCTTGGCCCTGTCCTCAAAATACCGTATCCCGGCTCTGACCACTTCTCACAACCACTGAGGCCATCCCCTTGTTCAGATTACCATTACAGCTCAACTTGCTGCCAGGGACTTCCTAATGGATTTCCAAGTCTCACCCCCATGTACTATAGGCAGAGTGGTATTTATAAAACTAAATCAAATCATGATACTCTTCTCAAAAGCTTCTAATGGCTCCCCATTAGAGTAAATGCTAGAACGTTTTAGTGGTTAATGGTTGAGTACATAACCCAATTATGCTTAGTGAGAGCTAAGTATTGGACAATTATTAAAACTTTTGAAAAGATGGGTTCTCTCTTTGGTGCTAAACTTGGGCATGGGAGCATGGAAGCCTGGATTTGGAGGAAGGCATTTAGCAGATAGAGTGGGTCTTCCTGAAAGGGAAACACAGAGGAAAATAGTTGAGAAATAAAGAGGTGTTTTCTGAACTCTGCAGTTATGTCATAGGCCAATAAAAACCCTGGTTGACTTAAAGCAAATGGAGTTGTACTTTCTATCTCCTGCAACTAAGAGTCTTCACTAAAGCAGGGGTGAAGGAAGAGGCAAAAACTGACATTCACTAAGCCTCCCCTTTCGATTGGGCACTATGCTTCATGAGTTACACTAATTATCTTATTATATGTAATTCTTCTTTCTTTTATTTGTTTACAGTTTTAATCCATTTCTCTTACCTATAATTATCTTTCCATTCTTTTCTAGCAAATGTTTTAAAACACCTGGTCAAAATTCTTATTTCCATCAAAATATATTCAATTTGCCTTCCTTTAATATTTATGTAAATAGTTTCTCCATGATAATTAAGAGTTGTTCATACTTTATCTCTGTGAGAGTATGTTTCTATATTTAGAAACTTTATGGCAGAAAACACAATACCTTCTATTTCTTCTTTATCTTTTTTTAGAATCTAGTACCATTTTTTTATTTGCCCCATTATCATTTAGTGGTTTACAAACATTATTTACAATAAAGCATTACATTATTTTTGATAACTTTAAAATAACTTATTTACAATAAGACATTTAAAAAGATTATCCTTATTTTATACCTTTAGAAATTTAGACAAAAGCATGTGAAGTGCTTAGAACAGTGTGAGGTATATTATTAAATGCTCAATAAATGCTATTATTATCATTAGTTATAACCTCTCACACATTAGCACATTCTACTTATCTTTTAGCACATAACATTATGATATGGTTATGTATGTGTACATTTTACTTCCTTTAATAAATGACAAACTCCTTGAGGCCACATCACTTGTCTTATGTGTGTTTGTGGGAACACAGTGTGAAATAGGGAAAAAAACACGAGTTTAGAATCATAGTGGACTGGGTAAGCCCTGAATCCATCATGATGGTTGTGAGGTCATAGCTTGGGTATTTTATTCCACAATGAGCTTTAGTTTGCCATAAGTAAAATGATATAAAAATCACCTAACTCTAATAATATTTGTAAGTGGAAAGTGAGGTATTTAAAATTAGTATAGTGATTGTGACATAGCTGGTCACTCAGCTATTAGTACTTCCTCTCCCACACTTCTCAGCGATTGATATCTTCCCCCATTTAGTTCTTTTACCTTATTAGGTTCCCACCAAATGAAGACTGAAAACACATCAGGTTTACTTATTCATCCCACTGAGGCATGGGCACTATGTCTTATTCACTGCTTATTCACAATGCCTGGAAAATAGTAGATGCTCCCTGAACTGTCACTAATCTAAACCTCTTACTCATCTTATGTCTTTCTTCACCTAGAAAATGGTTCTAGAATTGTTTGAAGGGGTTCATTCAACTGCTGATATTACTTTCACTTAAAACAAAGTCATAAATATATAGAAAGGGGATGCACACATAGATAAGATTCTGGGAAGAATGAACACTCTCTGGGTTTCATGACCATGCTTATGTTCATTTAATTAAAAAAATACATCCAACCCCCCACCACACACACTTAAAGATGTTGATTTGTATTTTTGCTCATCCTGTTCCTTGGGTATTAAAGAAATTGTACATCACACAATGTGCAACTGAATCTAGTGTCTGGACAAAGCAGAATATCATGGCCTTGCCTGAGCCAAGTGCAGTCCAGGTTAACTTTGTTTCTATTATCTCTCCATCATGTCTCTCTCATCAAGAGTCACTCTTAGCAGACATTCATTTGGCAAACTGTACCAAAGTTTATGGGTGTACAAAGACATGAGGGCAGGTGCTCTGTTTGGCAACTAAATCTGCCAAATCAACTACACTTTGCATTTCTGGCTCTTTCACTCATCCATTTTCCAACTCTAGTTTCTCTGCTCATTAGGATTTTCCATTGAAAACACAGGTATATTGTTTGTCTGAATTTTCATTGCAGCTACTTACATAACATATTTTTGGATTCCTATAGAATTGATTCCATTATCTAATTGCTATTTACACCAGTGATTGAATTACTCTTCTCAGACTCTGCAACTGAATAACATGAAAATGATTTGTTTTTTTTTAAAGAACCTTTAGATTCTAGATTTCTAGCTGATTATGCTTTGTTTTTGAACCACCCCAAAAGCCATGCCATTTTTCCTTGCAATAAACCCAACCTAAATCAATGAAGTTCTAATTTTATGATAAAAGAAATCAGCCCAAAATAGTTACTCACTCCTGTACACATAAATAATTGATAAATGTTTGAAGATCACATTTTTTAAAACCTTTTTTCCTTTACTACTTGAGGTGACATAAATGGCATTAGCTCCACTTGAAAGGGCAATTCAGGTATGTGTTTCCTTCCCAAATTACTTAGAAGATATGTATAAAAGATGTCAAAGATGGCAGTTAGAAAAGATGTCCTGTTATGTGGGTTCTAGTAAATCCTCAATCTCAGTGATTTAATTAGTATTTATTGTGTTTCGATGAAGTACAAAACACCTGCAATAGTCCTTTGTCTTCAAAAAGTCTGTTAATAATAATGTGATAATGAGAAATAAGAGGTGTATAGGAAAAATTACTAACATATCTGAAAGGCAAGTAAACATATAGAGATTCAGCAGAGATAGCACTTCTGATTGTGGAAGTCTTCCTGGAGGGAACATTCTTGAAATGACAGTTTATTGTTTTCTTATCTCATGAGTTGTTGATGTCCCTGAAAGTGATACTGAGTTGTTCTGAATTATTTATTTTGTGCCAAGTTAGTCTTATACTGAGTAATGTTGCAGAAAATAAATATATCTTGATAATAATTTATTTAACCAGTTATTTAGTATTTACTACAAAAATAGAAAGACAAATATATTTCCTGTTATTGTTATTAAGACACTAACACTGCTTGAGACAATAGTAAAAAGAAATGAAACAGATAAGAAAATAAGTAATGATACGGTTAAGTGTTCCTGTAAAAATTAAAAAGAGGGATATGTTGGAAGGCCCTGTATCATTGCCATCTCTGTATCTTATTCTGGTATAGAGTTGGTTGTTGTTCAATCTCAAAGTTTGAAATGAGGTTTCAAGACTTAGAAAATTATTATATTTTGTTTTTATTTTTATTTTTATTTTTATTTTTTTTTTTTTTTTGCTTTTTGGTATGTGGGTAGTTCCCTGATTGGGAATCGAACCCAGGCCGCAGCACTGACAGTGTCAGCGCCGAAGCCTTAAGCCACTACACCATCAGGGAACTCCATATTTTGTTTTTAATGTCATGTTTTCCAAATGAAGGATGGTTATACCTCATTTCACATTAAAACAGTGATAATAGCAACTGCTCTCTTATGTTTCCATGATAGCCAATTCTCTAGCTGTGTGGGTCTCCATTATCTGAATTTGACCCTGCATATTATACCTAGGACATGGTCATACTAGTTTGTTTCAAGGTCAAACACATCACAGAAGTTCATTTCCCCTGAGTTTTCAGAAAACTCTCTCTGGTGCAGTGATCCACTGTTTCTTTGTTCCAAATGGACTATACTGATTGGGACATTGAATAAGGGCTTCTAACAGAATAAATTATTTTTATAAGTTTACCAATTCATTATAATAGGACCTCAAAGGATAGTTTAAAATACAAACTTCTGGTTTTCTTTCTTTAGAGAATTAGAAGGATGTTACTGCTCCAAATCTGTTCTCCATGCTGCTTCATCCTGCTCTTGACACTGCCTACTCTGCTCTTTCCTTGAACTTCAGGTTGGGTTCTGGGTTTGGGAGCCCTGTGAGAGACTGGGCAGTGGGAAGGGCATAATGTTGGTGTATTCAACTCCTGAGTGTCTCCCAGAAGAGTTATCATGGGGAGAAGTGTGCCTCTCTCAAAAGCTACAAGTCCTGTCAGGGGCCTCCCCAAATAGTTACCCTCTTTCCTAACCCACTTCATGCTCTGACTTAACCATTCCTTATTGATTCTCCCGCCCTGCTCACACCTTTTCAGTCTCTTATTTAGTATTCCTCAAATTACCTGGTTTGAGAGTCCCATTTGTTCCCCACCAGGGACTTAAGTAATACGTAGAAATACAAGATTAGTGAGTTGAACTACTTATTTGCATTAGAAATCAGAAATTAAATTGCTTTATTTGCATTATTTTACTTCAGTCTCTACAGTTCAATTTCTACTTATTATTCATCCTTTGTAATTGTCCCAGAAAACAGAGTTAAATGACAATCTTAATTCAATTTAAAATCTTTATCTTTTAACATAAGGCTATGACCAATTTGTAGGCATCCTGTTGGAATAGGTTCAAGTTCTAAGAAACATAACTTTAAGCAGTTACATTTAAAGAAAATCAGTATAATACATTAATGTATTTATTGTTAGCAATAGATTTAGCTGGGAAAAGCAAAGCCCTAAAGTAACAGTGATAAATCAAGATAGAAATGTGATTCTCACATGAATCTTAGACTACTGATAGTCCCGTATAAATAACAGCATCTTTACTCTACAAAGCCCTCAGGTACAAAAGCTCTCTACCATAACTGTAGCCAGTAGGAAGGAAAGGATATAAAGAAGGTAGAGCTGTGATGCATGTCAGCTGTTTTTAACAAATATGACCAGAAGTTGCCTTTGACACTTCTGCTTTAATGTTGCTCAAATGTGAAGTCTCCTTCTTAGTTGCAAATGAGGCTGAGAAATGTAGTCTTTATTTGGAGCATTCACTTACCCAGCTTTTACTATAGAAACTGAATTAGTAAATTGTCTCTATGAAGGTACAGATAGAAAATATTTTAGGTTTTGTTGATCACCTACAAAATCTATTTATATCCACCCTTTCCTTTCCTTTCCTTTCGTTTCCTTTCCTTTCCTTTCTTTTCCCTCCCTTTTCTTTCCTCTCCTCCATACCTCCCTTCTCCTCTTCTACCTACTCCTTTTTCTTTTTCTTCCAACTCTTTAAAAATGTAAAACCATTCTTAGCTCATAGGCCACCCCAAACTGGCTTTGGTCTGCATTTAGCTCATAGACTACACTTTGCCATCATCTGCTGTAGATGAAAAGGAAGCTGGGGAATAATTAGCAATCTCTGTATTTGTAGGCTATTACATTCACTCACTGCTATAACAGACAGAGCCAAATTTTCATTGGTTTAATATAGTTAGAGTTCATTTCTTGGTCACATCACAGTTCAGTATGAATTAGTAGAGAATGTGTGTGTGGAGGGACTGCTCTGTCCTACATAGTCATTAAGCACTCTGGTTCCTTTCACCTGAAGCTCCTTCCTCCTCTGGGTATCCTCTTTATTCAGCTGGCACAAGGGGAGAGAGAGACAGAGGAGAGAAGGCACACCTACTCTAAGCTGCTGACATACATTATATTTCATTGGCAACAAGTGTCTGATGCAACTCTTCCCCCACCTTCATATGTAAAGAGCCTGGATTCTAGACCCCTCTTAGGAAAGAGTTAGGTCATGTGCCCTAAAAGAAAAGGATAACACTTTTTTGTCACACACACAAAACCAAAACAAACAAACAAACAAACAGACCAAGTAGTAGAGAAGAGCTACTAATAAAAAACAACCATCTCCAAATTCACTCTTGCCTTACTTCTCAGCAGCAACTTTTAAAAATTATTGTTCTTGGGGAAGAGGGCTAGATGGCAAATGGGGAAGAGGTCCCTAAAGGCTCTCCCAGAAAACACAATTAAACAGCCATCCAGGAGCCAAGAAAGAAAACCCTGAGTGACACAGTGACAACTGAGAAATCCACGCATCACAAGAAAACACCTGAAGGTTAGAGAGAGGAGGGGTGAGCAGGAGAGAAGGGAGGCAGCAAAGACAGATCACAAATGGGACCTCAACACTACTAACTAAAGGAACTAAAAAGAAATAGGAGAGCAGTACAATACCTGGGCGGGAGGAGGCTAAGAGGTGACAAGAGTGAAAGCCAGAGTGACAGAAGGCTGGGAGACTGTGAGGGAGCTGGACCTTAAAGCAGCATGTTAGGGACAAAGCTCAGAAGCCAGTCTCTGAAACTCTTAAGTTACAAGAAAGTTGAACAAAGACTCCATACAGCTGAGGACTCTAAATAGCCACAAGCCAAAATAAAGCCTCAGATGCAGTAACTCTGCTCTGGCATCCTCCTGGCCCGCAAGGCGTGCACATGCATGCCTCTTCCTCAGGGCCACAGTTCCTGGTCCATGGTGGAAGCATGGCAGCTGCCCTCACACAGCCTGTGATATCAGGCCTGTCGGCTTTAGACTCATGGCTGGCACGTGCCTAGCACCCTCAGCACTCTCACAAGGCCTGGGCCATGATATGTGCATACCCAGAGCCTTCACGCACACATGGAGGTCTTGCAGGGTCTGTGGATTCTGCCCATGGAGCTTGCACACCTAGTGCACTAGCCCAGAGCCCTCACATGCATCTGGCAATCTTGTGGGGCATAAGTGATAAATCAAGATAGAAATGTGATCCTACTTCTGGCCTGCAAAGCATGCAAAACTGAGGCCTTTGCCCAGCGCTCTCACATATGCCTGGTGATCTCACAAGGTGTGTGAGAATGCACACATCTAGTTCCATCCCATGTCACTCTCATGAAGCCTGCATCCCCAGGCCTGCACTGTGTGTGCTCCCAGTGCCCACACATGGTGTGTGCTGGCAGACTTGATCCAAGCAGCTGCTGTGGAGACAAATCACCAGTATGCCCAGGGTAAAGCACTGGAAAGGGAAGAGGGGCAGATTCGAAGCATTTGCCCCAACCAATGAGAGCAGCCTTGGCCTGCATCCCATCAGCCTCCCTAGTCTCCCCCAGCAAAGGGCAGAAGGTAGAGCCACCCCATCATACATTTTGTTAGCCTATATCCCCTCTCCTACTGCCTCCCCAACAAACTGCAGGAAGTGAAGGGAACATGGTTGGCAGGCCCCACCTCCTAATGCAGTTGGAGACCAGAGAAAAGGCTTAAACACCTCCCCTAGCTTGCAAAACTTGAATTCACAGTGCCACCTAATGTCTGCTCTACAGCAAGACACCACAAAAATATTAATTAAAAAAAGAGAGCTCTTGGGCTCTGCTAAATATAAAGCCCTCATGTCAAAGAAGTACACAGCAGAAAATATGAGTACCTTACGATTTAAAGCTGCTAAGAAATAAGAGGAAAAAACACCAGAAAAGAATCTTATAGACCTAGAAATTTCTAAATTAAGTGACAAAGAATTTAAAGTAGCCATTCTAAAGGCTCTGAGAGAAATAAAAACATACTGGCAGAACACCATAGCTGAGATAAACAACCTCAGAAAGGAAATTGGTGAACAAAAGGAGCAATTTAACAAAAAAAATTCAAAACTTAAGAAAGAATGAGATGGAAATTTGAGAAATAAATAGTACAATAAAAGAAGTGAGAAATGAAATAACTGCGGTAGGAAACAGGGCCAACCAGATAGAGGAAATAATTAGTGATATTGAAGATCAAAACATGGAAACATCTCAGAAAGAGGAAGATAGGAAATATAGAACCAAAAGTATTGAAAGAACTCAGCAAGAACTATCCTACTCCATGAGACAAAACAGCATCAGGATAATAGGATTAGAAGAAGGAACAGAGCACTCTACAGAGAACATACTCAAATAGTAAATAAGAGCTTTCCAAACCTATGGAAAGATCTAGAACCCCAAATTCAAGAAGGAAGCAGGTATCCCTAGATACCTGGACCCTAGCAGATCTTCTCCAGGACACATGATACTAAAGATGTCAAAAACAGACAATTCTCAAGGGAGCTATGGAAAAAAGATCTATAACCTTTAAAGGAAAATCCATTAGGTGCATCAGACTTCTCAGCAGAAACTCTACAAGCCAGGAGGGAGTGCAATCAAATATTCAAAATATTAAAAGAGAGAAATTTCAAGCCAAGAATAAATTATCCAGCAAAACTATCCTTCAGATATAAAAGAAGAATAAAGACCTTTTCAGACACACAAAAGCTGAGGAAAGTTGCCTGCACAAGGCCACCACTTCAAGAAATACTGAAGGAGGCTCTTTGACCTAAAAAAAAACATCAGGACAAATGGGATAGAGTTGGGGCAATAAGGAAGAAACAAAAATAAAAGAAAACAACAACAAAATGTAATGGCCACAGGAAATCCTCACATATCGATCATCACTCTAAATGTAAATGGACTGAACTCATCAATAAAAAGACACAGAGTAGCAGACTGGATTAAAAAACACAACCTATCTATGTGCTCTCTCCAAGAGATACACCTCTGCCATGAGGACAAATAGACACAGAGTAAAAATATAGGAAACAATACTCCAAGAAAATGGTAACCAGAAAAAAGCAGGAGTTGCCATACTGATATCTGATGAAACAAATTTCATATTAAAAAGGATAACTACAGTCAGAAATGGACATTACATTGTGATAAAAGGCACAATACAACAATAAGAAGATTTGACGCTAATTAATATATATGCTCCTCACCAGGAAGTACCAAAATATACAAAGCAACTACTAAGAGATCTGACAGGAGAAACTGACAAAAGCACAATCATTGTGGGCCACTTAAACAACCCCTTAACAGCCACGGACAGATCATCCAAACAGAAAATAAATAGGAAAATATCATCTCTAAACCACACATTACAGCAATTGGACATAATTGATATTTACAGGACATGCCATTCAGCAAAAGAGACTGTACCTTTATTTCTGGTGTACATGGAACATTCTCAAGGATAGACCACATGCTGGGACACAAACACAGCCTCAGCAAATTCAAGAAGACTGAAATTATATCGAGTGTATTCTCAGACCACAAACCTTTGAAATTGGAGATCAACTGTGTAAGGAAAGCAGGAAAAGAGAACACATATAAATGGAGATTAAACAACATCTTATTTAAAAATGACTGGATAAAAGAAAAAATAGAAGAGATTAAAAAATATATAGAAACTAATGACAATGAAAATACAAGATATCAAAATCATTGGGTCACAGTGAACGTAGTACTAAGGGAAATTTATATCATTCAGGCCTAGTTTAAGAAAAAAAAAATCACAAGTAAACATCTTAACATCCCATCTTAGAGAACTAGAGAAAGAAGAGCAGACAAAACCTACAGTCAGTAGAAGAAAAGAAATAATAAAAATTAGAGCAGAGGTAAACTAATTTGAGCACAGAAGGAAAGTAGAAAAAAATTAATATTACAAAGGGCTGGTTCTTTGAGACTGTCAACGAAATTGACAATCCCCTGGCTAGATAAATCAAAGGACATAAAGGAAAGGTCACAAATATCCAAAATTAGAAATGAAAAGAAAGAAACTACCACTGACACCACAGAAATACAAAGGATTTTAACAAAATATTATGAAGGACTTTATGCCACTAAATTTAACAACCTAGAAGAAATGGAAACGTTGTTAGAAACTTATAGCCTACCTAGACTGAATCAAGAACTGGGTAATCTAAATAGACCAATCAATAGTAAAGAAATTGAAATAACTATTCATAATCTCCCTAGAGGCAAAATCCCTGGACCAGACGGTCTCACCAACAGGTTTTACAAGGCATTCAAAGAAGAATTAACATCTCTCCTCTTCAGACTCTTCCAAAAAAATTGAAGAGGAAGCAATACTTCCTAACTCATTCTATGAAGCCAACATTACCCTAATACCAAAGCCTGGTAAAGACAACACAAGGAAAGAAAACTATAGGCCAATATTTCTGATGAACACAGATGCAAAAATCCTAAACAAAATATTAGCAAATAGCATACAACAAAGCATCAAAAAGATTATACATCATAATCAAGTGGGATTCATCCTGGGAGCACAAGGATGGTTCAACATTCAAAAATCAATCAATGTGATACACTACATTAACAAAATAAATAATAAAGACCATATTATTATATCAATTGATGCAGAAAAACCATTCGACAAAATACAACATCCATTTATGATCAAAACACTGAATAAAATAGGTATGAAGGAAAGTATCTCAACACAATAAAGGCCATATATGAGATACCCTCAGCTAACATACTGAATGTGGAAAAGCTGAAGCATATTTCTCTAAAATCAAGAACAAGACAGGGATGCCCCCTGTCTCCACTGCTATTCAATACAGTAGTGGAAGTTCTAGCCACAGCAATCAAGAAAGAGAAAGGAATAAAAGGTATCCAAATTGGGAAAGAAGAGGTCAAATTGTCACTATTTCCAGTTGACATGATCCTTTATATAGAAAATTCCAAAGACTCCACGAGGAAACTATTAGAAACAACAAGTAAATACAGTTAAGTCACAGAATACAAAATCGATGTACAAAAATCAACAGTATTCGTATATACAAACAACCAATCTAGAAATGAGGGACTCAATTCCTTTTGTTATCACAACAAAAAGAATTAAATACCTGGGAATTAACTTAACAAAGAACGTGATAGACTTACACAGGGAAAACTAAAAGACACTTTTGAAAGCAGACACAAAGAAATGAAAAGTTATTCCCTGTTCATGGATAGGAAGACTTAATATTGTTAAAATGGCCATTTTGCCCAAAGTGATCTACAGGTTTAATGCAATGCCTATCAAAATCTCACAAACATACTTTCTCAAAATAGATAAAAGAATTATCAGATTTATATGGAACCATAAAAGACCTCGAAATGCCAAAGCAATACTACATTAAAAGAATAAGGCTGGTAGTATTACACAC
>PVJL010004652.1:43443-125020 GCA_004026885.1 Lyroderma lyra
AAAAAAAAAAAAAAAAAAAAAAAAAAAAAAAAAAAAAAAAAAAAAAAAAAAAAAAAAAAAAAAAAAAAAAAAAAAAAAAAAAAAAAAAAAAAAAAAAAAAAAAAAAAAAAAAAAAAAAAAAAAAAAAAAAAAAAAAAAAAAAAAAAAAAAAAAAAAAAAAAAAAAAAAAAGTCAAAACAACTTGGTACTGGCAGAAAAACAGAAACATAGACCAATGGAAAAGAACTGAAAACACAAAAATAAATCATAAATCCACAAATCTATGGACAAATAATTTTTTATAAAGAGCAAAAAATATGCAATGGGGAAAAGACAGCCTCGTCAGTAAGCCTCGTCAGTAAGTGGTACTGGGAAAGCTGGAAAAACATGCAAAAGTATGAATGTGAGCTGTTAACTCTCACCATATGAAAAAAATTAACTCAAAATGGATTAAAAACCTTCTTGTAAGACATGAAACAATAAACTGTATAGAACTATGGTTCTCAATCTTCCTAATGCCGTGACCCTTTAATAAAGTTCCTCATGTGGTGACCCCCATAAAATTATTTTTGTTGCTGTTTCATAAAGGTAATTTTGCTACTGTTATGAATCATAATGTAAATATCTGATATGTGTTTTCCGATGGTCTTAGGTGACCCCTGTGAAAGGGTCATTCGACCCTCAAAGGGTTCATGACCCACAGGTTGAGAACCACTGGGAAGAAAGCATCGATACTAAACTTATAGACCTAGGGCTCAAGGAAGACTTCATGAAACTGACCACAAAGGTAAGGGAAGTAAAAGCAAAAATAAGTGAATGGGACTATATCAAACTAAGACACTTCTGCTCAGTAAAAGAAACCATTGACAAAGCAAAGAGACAGCCATCTGAATGGGAGAAAATATTTGCAAAAAATGCATCTGATAAGGGTCTAATATCTAAAATATATAAAGAACTAAAATGACTTAACAACAACAAAAAACATACAACCAACCCAATTTAAAAAAAAAAGAAATAGAGGTACATATATAAAATGAAATATTACTCAGTCATATAAAAGAATAAAAATCTTACCATTTGCACCAAAAGAAAAAAATAATAATAAAAAAAGTGGACAGAAGAACTAAACAGACACTTCTCCCATAACAAATACAAATGACCAGCAGACATATGAGAAAAATGCTCATCCTCATTAGCTATCAGGGAAATGCAAATCAAAACCACAATGAGATACCACCTCACACCTGTAAGAATGGCTATTATCAACAAGACAAGGAATAACAAGTGCTGAAGAGGATGTGGAGAAAAAGGAATCTGGTACACTGCTGGTGGGAGTGCAAACTGGTACAACTGCTATGGAAGACAATGTGGAGGTTCCTTAGAAAATTGGGAATGGAGTTAGTGTTTGACACAGCAATCCCCCTTCTGGGGATCTACCCAAAATACTTGAAAACCTTTCTCTGCAAAGGCTTACGTACCCCAATGTTCATCGCAGCGCTGTTCACAGTGGCCAAAACATGGAAACAACCAAAGTGCCCTGTGACAGATGACTGGATAAAGAAGCTGTGGTACATACACACAATGGAATAGTACTCAGCTATAAGAAAAGGTGAAATATTGCCATTCATAACAAAATGGATGGATCTACACATCATCATGCTAAGCAAAATAAGCCAGACAGAAAAAAAACAAAAACTGTATGACTTCACTCACATGCAGAATATAAAACTGAAAGAAACAAGGAAAAAACAAACAAACATAAAAACCCATGAACACAATCAATAGTTTAATGTTTATTTGGGGAAAAGTTGGGAGGGGATGGGAGAAGCGGGAGGGTGTGGGAGTGGATGGTGGGAGAGGAGGGAGGGGAGTTAAATATATGGTGATGTAAAAAAACTCACACTGGGTGTTGAACTTACTATGCAACAAGTTGACAATGCACTGTAGAATCGTACATCTTAAACCTATGTAATTCTTGCTAACCAATGTCACCCCAATAAGTCTAACAATAAAAATAATTATATTTTTACAAGATCACTTTTATAGTTTTAGATAATATGATTGATCCAAGGCATGTTACTTAATGATTCTATTCCTTAGTTTCATTTTTTTAAAAATGAGGACAGTATTAGTCCCATTTACATATTTCTATACTTTAAAAATTCAAGTCATTTCATTTAAAGAACTTAGACTAGATCCTGCCACACTGACAGCACACTGTGTGCTATTTTATGAAGTGATCAGTGCAGTCTCTGAAGCCAGATGAGGTAGATTTGAATTGAGGCTCCTTTATTTCTCCAGATAGTTTTCTCCGAGCAGTTTCTCTAACATCTCTGTCTCAACTTTTTCCTTATTCATTTACAGTTGGAATCAAGTGCATAAATAGATAAAATGTGCAAAGTTGTACATGTTTACATGCCATCCTAAAATCAGCAAGTCTTTCTTCCTTTGTTTATAGACTGCAAAAGGTAAAAAGTAATAAACATAATTTATGTCATTATAGCATTATTAATAATGTTTTGTTTTAGACCAACAGGCATTCTCAAAGTATTACATATCTACCTCTATGTGTCCAATGCCCTAATTCCTGGATCATTCTTTTTTTTTTAATTCATTTTTATTTTTAGACTTATTGGGGTCACATCTGTTAGCAAAAATTATATAGGTTTCAGGCATACAATTCTACACTGCATTGTCAACTTGTTGTATAATAAGTTCACCACCTACTGTGACTTTTCTTCCATCACCTTATATTAAGCTTCCCCTCCCTCCTCTCCCACCCCCTCCACTATCTCCCCTCCCTAACCCACTCATTCCCAAATAAACATTAAAATATTGATTGTGTCCATGGGTTCTTTATTTGTTTGTTCATTTCTTTTCTCTTTCTTGCTTTCAGTTTTATATTCCACAAATGAGTGAAGTCATACAGTTCTTTGTTTTTTCTGTCTGGCTTGTTTCACTAAGCGTGGTGATCTCCAAGGCCATCCATTTTGTTGCAAATGGCAATATTTCATCTTTTCTTATAGCTGAGTAATATTCCATTGTGTATATATACCACAGCTTCTTTATCCAGTCATCTGTCGCAGGGCATTTTGGTTGTTTCCATGTTTTGGCCACTATGAACAGTGCTGCGATGAACATTGGGGTACATAAGTCTTTGCGGACAAAGGTTTTCAAGTTTTTTGGGTAGATTCCCAGACGGGGGATTGCTGGGTCAAAGGGTAACTCCATTCCCAATTTTCTGAGGAACCTCCACACTGCCTTCCACAGTGGTTGTACCAGTTTGCATTCCCACCAGCAGTGTACCAGAGTTCCTTTTTATCCACATCCTCTCCAGCACTTGTTATTCCTTGTCTTGTTGATAATAGCCATTCTCACAGGTGTGAGGTGATATCTCATTGTGGTTTTGATTTGCATTTCCCTGATAGCTAATGAGGATGAGCATTTTTTCATATGTCTGCTGGCCATTTGTATTTCTTCATGGGAGAAGTGTCTGTTTAGTTCGTCTGCCCACTTTTTAATTGGGTTGTTTGTTTTTTTGTTGTTAAGTTTTACTAGTTCTTTATATATTTTAGATATTAGACCCTTATCTGATGTGTTATTGGCAGATATTTTCTCCCATTCAGTTGGCTGTCTCTTTGCCTTGTTGATGGTTCCTTTTGCTGTGCAGAAGCTTTTTAGTTTGATACAATCCCATTCATTTATTTTTGTTTTGACTTCCCTTGCCTTTGAGGACAGGTTCATGAAGTCTTCCTTGAGTCCTAGGTCTATAAGTTTAGTACCAAAGTTTTCTTCTATACAGTTTATTGTTGCAGGTCGATATGAAGGTCTTTAATCCATTTTGAGTTACTTTTTGTACATGGAGAGAGTTCACAGCTCAGGTTCATTCTTTTGCATATGTTTTTCCAGTTTTCCTAGCACCACCTACTAAAGAGGCTGTCTTTTCCCCATGGTATGTTTTTTGCTCCTTTATCAAAAATTATTTGTCCATAAATGTGTGAGTTTATTTCTGGATTTTCAATTCTGTTCCATAGGTCTATATTTCTGTTCTTCTGCCAGTACCAAGGTGTTTTGACTATTTTTTTAAATTCATTTTTATTGTTAGACTTATTGGGGTGACATCTGTTAGCAAGGATTACATAGATTTCAGGCATACAATTCTACAGTGCCTTGTCAACTTGATGTATAATAAGTTCACCACCTAATGTGACTTCTCTTTCCATCACCTTATATTCAGCTTCCCCACCTCCTCTCCCACCCCCTCCCCTTTTTCCCCTACCTAATGAGTGTTTTGACTATTGATGCTTTGTAATATAAATTGACGTCAGGGAATGGAACGCCACCAGCCTTATTCTTTTTATGTTGTATTGCTTTGGCAATTCAAGGTCTTTTATGGTTCCATATAAATCTAATAATTCTTTTATCTATTTCATGAAAGTATGATTGTGGGATTTTGATGGGTAATGCATTCAATCTGTAGATTGCTTCGGGCAGAATGGCATTTTAACAATGTTAAGTCTTCCTATACATGAACAGGGGATATTTTTCTACCTCTTAAAGTCTGTTCCAATTTTTTTCAAAAGTATCTTATAGTTTTTTGTGTATAAGTCTGTCACGTTCTTTGTTAAGTTAATTCCCAGGTATTTCATTCTTTTTGTTGTGATAGCAAAGGGAATTGACTCCCTCATTTCTTTTTCTATGGATTCGTTGTTTGTATATAGGAATGCTGTTGATTTTTCGACATTGATTTTGTATCCTGTGACTTTACTATATTTGTTTATTGTTTCTAATAGTTTCCTGGTGGAATCTTGGAATTTTTTTATGTAAGGGATCATGTCACCTGCAAATACTGACAATATGACCTCTTCTTTCCCACTTTGGATACCTTTTATTCCTTTCTCTTGCCTGATTGCTGTGGCTAGAACTTCCAGTACTATATTAAATAGCAGTGGTGACAGGGGGCATCCCTGTCTTGTTCCTGACTTTAGGGGAATAAGTTTCAGCTTTTCCCCATTCAATATGATGTTAGCCGAGGGTCTGTCATATATGGCCTTTATTATGTTGAGATACTTTCCTTCTATACCTATTTTATTTAGTGTTTTGATCATAAATGGATGTTGTATATTGTTGAAAGCTTTTTCTGCATCAATTGAAATGACCATATGGTCTTAATATTTAATTTTGTTTATGTGGTGTATCACATTGATTGATTTTCATATGTTAAACCATCCGTGTGCTCCTGGGATGAATCCCACTTGATCTTGATATATGATCTTTTTGATGCATTGTTGTATTCTGTTTGCTAATATTTTGTTTAGAATTTTTGCATATGTGTTCATCAGAAATATTGGTCTATAGTTTTTTTTCTTTGAATTGTCTTTGCCAGGCTTTGGTATTAGGGTAATGTGGGCCTCATAGAATAAGTTAGGAAGTATTGCTTCCTCTTCAATGTTTTGGAAGAGTCTGAGGAGGATAGGTGTTAATTCTTCTTTGAATGCTTGGTAGAACTCATTGGTGAAACCATCTGTTCCAGGGCTTTTCCCTTTAGGGAGATTATGGATAGTTGTTTTAACCTCTTCGCTATCTATTGATCTATTTAAATTATCCAGTTCTTCTTAGTTCAGTCTGTGTAGGCTATAAGTTTCTAGAAAATTGTCCGTTTCTTCTAGGTTGTTAAATTTAGTGGCATAAAGTTCTTCATAATATTTTCTTATAATCCTTTTTAGTTCTGTGGTATCAGTGGTAATTTCTCCCCTTTCATTTCTAATTTTGGATATTTGTGTCTCCTTCTTTCATCCTTTGATTAGTCTAGCCAGGACTTTGTCAATTTTGTTGACTTTCTCAAAGAACCAGCTCTTCATAATATTAATTTTTTCTATTGTCCTTCTGTTCTCTATTGGTTTAGCTCACTTTAATTTTTATTATTTTTTTCCTTCTGCGGACTTTGGGTTTTGTCTGCTCTTCTTTCTCTAATTCTTTAAGAAGGGATGTTAAGATGTTTACTTGTAATTTTTCTTGTTTCTTAAAATAGGCCTGTAGTGATGTAAATTTCCCTCTTATCACCGCTTTCGCTGTGTCCCAATAATTCTGATACGTTGTATTTTCATTGTCATTAGTTTCTATATATTTTTTAATCTCCTCTTTTATATGCTCTTTTATCCAGTCCTTTTTAAATAAGGTGTTGTTTAATCTCCATGTATATGTGTTTTTGATATTCTTGAATTTGCTGAGGCTACTTTTGTGTCCCAGCATGTGGTCTATCCTTCAAAATGTTCCATGTGCACTAGAAAAGAAGAAATAGTCTCTTTTTGCTGGATGAAGTGTCCTATAAATGTCAATTATGTTCAATTGCTGTAATGTGTCATTTAGAGCTGATATTTCCTTATTTATTTTCTCTTTGGATGATCTGTCCATGGCTGTTAGCGGGGTGTTTAAGTCTCCCACAGTGATTGTTTATTCATCAGTTTCTCCTTTCAAATCTGTTAGTAGTTTCTTTGTATATTTTGGTGCATCTTGATTGGGAGCATATATATTAATTAGTGTCAAGTCTTCTTGTTGTTGTATTGTGCCTTTTATCATAATGTAATGTCCATCCTTGTCTTTTACTATCTTTTTTACACTTGATCTTAGCCAAAAGGCCGAGAAGCGATTATTACTATCTTTTTTAACCTGAAGTTTATTTCATTAGATATCAGTTTGGCAATTCCTGCTTTTCTCTGGTTACCATTTGCTTAAAGTATTGTTTCCCATCCTTTCACTCTGAGTCTGTGTTTGTCCTTATAGCTGAGGTGTGCTTCTTGGAGACTGCATATCGATGGGTTCTGTTTTTTAATCCAGTCTGCTACTCCGTGTCTTTTTATTGGTGAGTTCAGTCCATTAACATTTAGAGTGATTATCGATATGTGAAGATTTCCTGTGGGCATTACTTATTTCTTTCTTTGTTTTTGTTTTAGTTTTGTTTCTTTCTGTTGCCCCAACTTTGTTCCATTTTTCTTGATGTTTTGTTTCAGGTTGAAGATCCCCCTTCAGTATTTCTTGGAGTGCTGGCCTTGTGCTGGCAAATTCCCTCAGCTTCTGTGTGTCTGAAAAGGTCTTTATTCCACCCTCATATCTGAAAGATAATTTTGCTGGATAATTTATTTTTGCTGTAAATTCCTCTCTTTTAAGTTCTTGAATTTTGGATTCCACTCCCTCCTGGCTTGCAGAGTTTCTTCTGAGAAATCTGATGCCAGCCTGATGGGTCCTCTAAAGGTTATAGTTTTTTTTTTTCCCTGAATGCCTTGAGAATTGTCTCTTTGTCTTTAATTTTGGACATCTTTAGTACCATGTGTCTTGTAGAAGATCTGTTAGGGTCCAGGTATCTAGGGGACCTGTTTTCTTCTTGAACTTGGGGTTCCAGATCTTTCCATAGGTTTGGAAAGTGCTCATTTATGATTTGTTTGAGCTTGCTCTCTGTGGATTGCTCTGCCCCCTCTTCTATTCCTATTATCCTGATGTTGTTTTGTCTCATGGAGTCGGATATTTCTTGCAGAGTTCTTTCAATCCTTTTGGTTCTATATTCCCTCTCTTCCTCTTTCTTAGCTGTTTCCATGTTCTGATCTTCGATATCACTAATTCTTTCCTTCATCTGGTTGGCCCTGTTTCCTATGGCAGTTATTTCATTTCTCACCTCTTTCATTGTATTATTTATCTCTCTCATTTCCATCTCAATCTTCCTTATGTTCTGAATTTCTTTCTTAAATTGTTCCTTTTGTTCATGGAGTTCCATTTTTATGTCATTCATCTCCTTTTTTATGTTGTTTATCTCAGCCATGGTGCTCTGCCTGTATGTTTTCATTTCTCTCAGAGCCTTTAGAATGGTTACTTTAAATTCTCTGTCACTTAATTCAGACACTTCTAGGTCTAAGAAACTGTCTTGATAAATTTCCTGTTCTTTCTGAGGAGGTTTAGTTTTTAAGAAATTCATCCTTTGTGCTGGGTTCTTCCTCTTTGGCATGAGGGCGTTATGTTCAGTAGTGCCCAGGAGCCCAGATTGGTATTTTTGTGGTGTCTTGCTATAGGGCAGACACGAGGTGGCACTGAGGGGGCAAGTTTTGGGAGAGAGAGGGGTTGTTTATTTCTTATTTCTGGTCTCCTGCTACATTTGGAGGCGGTGCGCTTCTATCGTGGTCCCTCCACTTCCTGTTGTTAATTAGTTGGTCAGGGAGGCTGTAGGAAAGGGGAGAGGCCAACAAAAGGCACACTGGGGCAGCTCCACCTTCTACCCTATGCTGGGGAAGCTGGGTGATGTGTGATGCGGGCCAAGGCTGCTCCTGATGGCTGGGGCAAATGCTATCAAATCTGCCTTTCTTCCCGGACCTGCTTCCATGGCCACATGTTAGGGTAGAGTCTGCGGACTCCCACTGCTCCTAGGACCCAGGGGCATGTGCAAGTCTGAAGCTATGGGTCTGACCCTGCAGTCAGAAGGCAGCTGGCCCACCTCTGCAGCAGGCTGGGAATAGGAACCACAGCCCCATGCAGGAGCCACACATGCCAGCCAGCAGCCAGTCCACCTCCGCAGCGGGCCAGAAAGGGATCCGCAGCCCCATGCAGGAACCACGTGCTCCCATGTGGCAGCTGGCCCACCCCCACAGCGGGCCCAGACCAGGAACCACAGCCCTGCGCAGGGGCCATGAGCACCTGTGTTGTGGGTCCCAAGGGAGCCTAGAGCCAAGATGTTGTCTCTGCAGTTCAGAATCCTTGCTCAGCCCTGCTACCACTCAAGAATTCCAGAGGCTGGTTCCTCTCTGTCCCCAACTTGCCGCTCCAAATTCCAGCTCCCCAGCCTAACTCTCCAATGAACTCCCATTGTTCTGCTGCTTTGCTAGGGCTTTTCCTCTTGTTACCTCTTGGCCTCTCCCCTCCCATGCACTGCAGTCAGCCGCAATCGGGTCTTGTTACAATCCGTCTTTGCTCCCTCCCCTCTCTCCCACTTGACCCCTTCTCTCCAAACTTTAGGTGTTCACTTGGGATGCGTGAATGTCTCAGCTGTCATTTTTGTCACTCAGGGTCCTCTTTCTTGGCTCCTGGGTGGCTGTTCAATTGTGGTTTCTGGGAGAAGCTTTAGGTACCTCCTCTCCAGTTGTCATCTTGTCCTCCTCCCCTCCTGGATCATTCTAAAACTGTTTCTAGCATCAAGGCCAAATGAACTCTTTTCTTACATGTCCCTTTTTATTTTTCTTACAATGAAACTGTAGTTTAACTTGCTTTTTACTTATGCCATAGTTTTTTAGATTTTCTAGAATTCCTGTTTTCCTTTTTCCTCATGTCATTCATTTAATTTGTTCTATCTCCTCCACTTTCTCCCTCAGAGATTATTTTTTCTCCCAGGGCTTTTTACTAAAACCATACCATGTGTTCTAGTTAGTCATTCTCCATCTCTCCCACCTTGAATTCTTACATATCTGAAAATGTTGTTCTCATACTTGAATAAAGTTTTATCAGAGCTAAAGTTCAAGATTAAAAATCATTTTTCCTCAAAGCTTTTAAAGTATTATCTGTTAACTTCTAGTAGCAGTATTGCTAATGAGAAGTTGGAAACAATTTTGTTTATCATTCCTTTACAGACTTTTTTTTTCCTACTGGAGCTTGGTGTTCTGATATTTGGTGACAGTGAGTCTGGATCTCAACATTTTTCAATTATTGAGCAGGCCACCTAGGGCCTCTATAGTCTGGAAATTCAACTCCCCTACTACTATTGGAAAATCTTTTCTGTTACATTTTTATTTTTTTCACTTTGTTTGTTTTTCCAGGGCTGTTTTTAGTTGAGTATTGTATCTGTTGAATGGTCTCTTCCTTTCTTTCACATTCTCAGTCTTTTTGTCTTTTTCTTTTACATAACCAAACATTTCCTTTTTTCTTGTCTTTGTTAGACTTCTTTGTAATATTTATTTGGAAATTCCATATATAATTTTGAAGACTTTTCTCCTATTTTTTTATTTTAGAAATTTTACATGTGGCCTTTCCTTCTGTTGTATAGAGGTAATATGTCACTTGATATCTTTAACTTTGTTATTTAGAAAGTAGTCATTTTTTAATTTCTATTTTTTCCCCTGAATTTATTCTATTTCCTCTGGGGTCAGTTTTCTAATTTCTATAATTGATCTTTTATATGTATTTACATAATTATTTACATATATGAGTTCAAACAATTCATGAATTCATCCTAGAAAAGTTGCTCCATACCTCATTGCTGAGTATCGCTACAGTTACCTTCGAAGTACTCTCCTTGGGAAGCTACACTCTGATGCCAGTGCCTAGTTTATCCTTCAAAGAAATTTTGGAACTCTTTTTCTGGAATGGTCATCAAGCTGTTATCATACCCAAAATTATGTTGTCATGCCCAAGGTTATGACACCTTATGGAGTTGTTTATACAGTGCTGCCAAAGTAAGTGCACAGTGGCAAATTTGTGAACTTAATTTTTAGATTTTGGGGATGATGACAGCTCTGATTTTTCAGTTTCATATCTTACTTCTACTTACATTATACCTGTTACTCTAAAACTCTAGAGTTTGTCAGAGACACTAGTCCACATCTCTTCTGCAGCCTCTTCTAGGTCGATTCCAAAACAGCTTTCTCCATGCATTCCATGTGTCAATCCCCTCCCCTTTACTTTCATTTTCTATACATATGTTGAAATCATCACTCATTGACAAACCCCTCTCCAGTTACCTTTTGCTGTTTAGATTAATTTATTTTTACCTGTTTTAACTTTTTTTTCAGTGGTGTATCAGGAAAGGTAAGGGGCCAACCTGGCTGACTAATTTGTCAACTAGAGCCAAAAGTCTGTTACTTTTTAATCGGAAGGCAAGTAATATATCTCTAATTTCATTTTGTTTGAGAATTAAAGATTATATTATAATTATACATACTGAAACAACATAGCATGTTAGCTAAGTATACAAACTTCATAACCAGAGCAACTTAATTCAAATTTTACAACTACCATGTTTTAGTATTTCAGGCTTCTCATTTGTAAATGGGAATTATAGTAGTAGCAGTAGTGACAAATAAATACATTCCTTAGAATCTAATGATGGAATAAGTGTAAAGTGCTCAACATGATTCTTGGCACACAGAAACCTTTCATAAATGTTAGCTTTATTATTATTTATTAAATTAGTTTTACTTTTAAAATCAAATATACATTTATTATAAAATATTAATATTTTCAAGTGACATTCTGATATGTCATTGATTAAAATCTTTTTTCATTAGAAGTGGCAGTTATATATTTTAATAATATCTAATATATTTTACCAGGGGTATAAGACAGTAACCGAGGATCTTGTTTAAAATTAAGTTATTTTTAACATTTCTCTGCATATTAAGAAAGGTCAAGAGTTTAATACCTCGTTACACAAACTCTGTGTTAACTTTCAGGGAAAAACAAGGTTTTTTTTATGATATCTAATTCTTTAGTAATTCGCCCAATTGTTTGGAATGCTTTCGGGGCAATTAAAATTATACATAAAAAGTCTTAATAACTTTTTGATAATAACTAAAGTTCTGGCCAAATTTAAATTGATTTTGTGCCTTAATAGCTGTACTGCTATTATATGGCTATTAACAATGATACAACTATTATAATTACAGCTATTGTAATAAATGAGGAAATTATTTTACTGGTTAAATGTTACATTATGATTTGTGTAAAATGATGATTATTTTTTTGCTTTGTGAAAATATTAGCATATCCATAGTGTGTGTTTATGTTAGCTAAAAAGAGAATATCTTCTCAATATTTTATTTAATATAGTAGGAAATACTAATACTTTCAAATGAAAAGGTAATTAACTATTTAAAGTACACTTAAAAGTATTTTAGGAATGTGGGGTCAGAATTTTGAAAGAAATGTTTTGCAACTCTGTATTTAAATAAGGTAATCTCATTATTCTGCTTCTTAGCTTGTGGAGCAGTATCCACTTATCAGAAATTGTTGATTCATAGTCATAATTTTAATCCTCTTGTTATTCTACCTGTTTTTCACTTACAAATGTCCTACTGTGTGAAAGGTCATAGCTACTCTGTTCTTTATGGTCAGCAATGGTTCCATTGTGTGTGAGGAATTTGGTTTGGGGCCACGGAGACTTTACTTCTAGGACTTTATAAAGCCAGAGTCTCTATCATTTGTTCTGATGGGAGATTTTATAATCAAATTTTAATAATAGAAATGTCTAAGGTTGGTACATTCAAGGACATCTTTCCTGTCTCTGTGAGTAAAAGATATAATCACCTCATATAAAATAGGAAAGGGAGAAGAGGAGCATGAACCCAAACTGTGCATCTGGGAGCAGTTCAAGGCATGGTGCTTTTTAAAATATGGTAGTAAAACCTGACTCTCCTGAAGCTATATTGTTTGGTGAGTTAGTAATGGCCCAGTTTATTTGTGCATGCAGAACATTCACTTCCACTCTGCACTCCTACCTCTGTCCTGGCTAAATAGCTTTTCTTCACTGAAAACTGACTTTGAATCCCCATCCCTTGTCTGCAATAGTTGTGTTTTCATATCATGCTGACAAATAAAACATCTGCTTACTTATTCAGTGTAAGAGCTTCAAAGTTGTTGACATTTTGAGTCATTCTATTTTGATAAATATAAGTAATGCATTTCCAGATTCTTACCTTATTCTTATGTCTTCCCCCATCCCCACAACAATAAAAGTACTTGTTTTTTAGTTTTACCAGTAACTTATTTATGATACTTGCAAAGGTCATTATCAGAAAATATTATTGCTTTGTGTATATAGTTGTATAGTTGTGAAAGGGAAAATTAGCTCATCTCAAGGATTTTATAAAATGTTGCCAGTAGAACAGTAGCAAAATGAGTTAGATAAAACAGGCTATGAGTTCCAGGTTCTAGCTCTGTACTATTTAAAGTGTGATCCAAGGAACAGCAGCTTTGACATGCTTTCATCATTTTAAAAATGTAGGGTCTCTGGCACATCAGAATCTGCCTTGCGGCAAGGCCCCAGGAGGATTTTGTATAAGCTAAAGTTTTAGATACACTGCTCTAGCTAACTGACTCATGGAAGGTGGTGCTGGAAATGTTACTTCACATGACAGATTTTATAACATAATATAGTAAAACTCATGTTCTCATCCTCATAGTGGTCTGGAACATCATAAGTACTCCATAACTTCTTGTTAAATGAGTAAAATAAGGCCTAAGTTGCTCTTTAAAAGCAGCTGTTGGTCTCCTAGATTATTTTGCACTCTTTTGAGTGTGAGAGGTATATGTAATCTCATACAAGATCCTAGATTCTTTCTCTTTTGTCTTCATTTTTGTTCTGGAATCCTCCCATGAATACCATTTTTTTGTTTGTTTTTTGTTCATATTTTCAAGGTGCAAGCTCTTTACGAAGTTGTTTCTTTAAATAAAAGGAGGATGGATATTCTTTTGCAGCCCATTTTGTGATCCCCTACATGGTCCCAGGCAGTGGCAGAGCTGGAGTCTGTAGGGCAGAAGCTGCTGCTAGTCCAGCAGTACAGCTCTGGGACTGACCTGGGACCAAGGACAACTACCAAGACCCTGGGGTCTTATGAGGAGCTGTAGCAATGGGTGGGAGGAGCCACAAGAATCTCCATCAGAGTGAATCTCAGGAAGTATACACCAAGTCTAGTTTTTATTCATATGAGGTTGGAAAATTAATTTCATGAACTCATCCCAGAAAAAGTGCTTCATACCTCATTGCTGAATATCACTGCAGTCACCTTTGAAGTACTCCCCTAGTCTACCCTTCAAAACAATTTTGGAACTCCTTTTCTGGAATGGCCATCAGAGCTGTCATCTCCAAAATCTGACAATTAAGTTCAGAAACTTTGCCGTTATGCACAAACAACTTGGTAAGGTGTCACAACCTTGGAACCATGCACTTACGCTGGCAGCATTGTCAGTACTGAGTTGTAAGTGCATGGTGGCAAGTTCATGAACCTAATTGTCAGATTTTGGCTATGATGACAGCTCTGATGGACATTCCAGAAAAAGTATTCCAAGATTGCTGTGATGGGTGGACTAGGCACTGGAGTAGGTGCATGGCTTCCCAAGGGGGATACTTCAAAGGTGACCATGTGATATTCAGTAATGAGGTATGTAGCACTTTTTCTAGGATGAGAAATTAATTGCCTGAGCTTGTAAGCAAATTTTTTTTTTTTTTGCTTTTTGGTATGTGGGTAGCTCCCTGACTGGGAATCGAACCCAGGCCGCAGTGCTAACAGTGCCAGTGCTGAAATCTTAAGCCACTACACCATCAGGGAACTCCCACAAAATTTTTATTACAGAGTTTTAGGGAATAACCAAAGAAATTTGAACAAATGTCTAAATATTACAAAAATTCTAAAATTGATTCTGTAAATTGATGGGAAATTGCATGGGTCTAGACTGCATTTTATTCTTGGAATTTACCTTAGGTAGAAATAATGCATTTACTTTGTTGTAAAGAATTCTGGAGAATAAAATCATGACACAAGAATCTTAAATTTTAATCTACAATCTGCCCATGCAAAATTACTGGCACTTTTAACAAGTGCTGTCACTATTTTCCAGAGCCCCTTTACAGAGAAGTCAATTTAGGAAATATTATAATTACAAGTATGCAGATTGTCCCTGTTATAGAACATAATTCACAGTTAAGGTGTCTATACTTTTTGTAATCATTAATGCAACCAGTAGTTTGACTGTGTTAATTTAATAGTTAATATTATGTCATTTGATTCATAATGAAAGACAAACTCTCAGCACCAAGTAGGAGGTCAAAAATTGGTTAGTAATGATGTATCAGGTGCTGTATTCATTTTCTATTGCTGCCATAACAAATTACCTTTAACTTAGTGGCTTAAAAAGCAAATTTATTACTTACGGTTCTACAGGTCAGAAGTCTTGACACAGATCCCACTAGGTTAAAATCTAGATGTAAGCAGGGTTGTTTTCCTTTCTTTAGGCTCTGAGTTGTCTCTGTTTCTCTACCTCAAAGCTGCCCACGTCCCTTGGCTCATGGTCCCTTTATTCATCTTCAAAGCCAGCAGGTAGAATCTTTTTACATCACATCACTCTGACCCGCTCCTGTGGCCCCTTCTTCCACCTTTAGGTGACCATGATTACTTTGAGCCTTACTGGTTAATCCAGAATAATTTTCACATCTCTGAATCAGTTGATGAGCAACCTTAATTCCATCTGTAACTTAATTCCTTTTTGCCATGTAATCTAACATATACCCAGGTTCCAGGGATTAGAACATGGACATCTTCAGGAGACCATTATTCTGTCTATTGCAGATAGATGAGAAGAAAAGTTATCAAAGTCTTAGCAAAATTTTAGATAGCTTTAGGTTATTTCCTTCAGTTTCATAAAAAGTTGAAACTTATCATTTACATTTTTTTCTACTCATAGTCAAGCCCTGGTGATTTGCCAAAGGAAAGAAAAGGTTTTGTCTCATCTCTTTCTTGTGTTTGATTTTGAAGTCTCCAAAGTAAAACAACAACAACAACAACAACAACAACAACAAAGAAACAACATTTTTGTGGGGTGAAAGGATAGCAATTCATTTTGTGTATAAATCTAATATATCCATGTAAATTATATGTTTGCTATACATACTGTATGTTAAATTTAGGTGGGAGAGGGAGATAGAAGAAAGTAGGCTTTCATTTTATTCAGAATGACTTAGGGCAACTGCCAATCTAAAACACTCTTACACATTTATACTTTTGATCACAGGACTCCAGGGAATCTTACATGTTCAGTTGTACTTATTTTAAATTCAGAAAAAAGATATATAAATGCTTTATCTTTAAGTTGGTTTATGAGGTGTTTCTCAGAACTTTCCCCTTCTAATTGTTTTCAAGGGGAGACTTCACTCCAAGACACATCACTATTTTTTCTTTCTCTCTTCCCTTTTAAGATGAGTTCAGTAACAATGAGGGAGACACATTTTATGTTGTACTTTGGAACCAAGTGGAGAGAACAAAGAGTGTCCTCCTTCCTGGTATAGAAAGCACTAGAGCGTGTCTTCAGAAAAATCAGTCACAGTTTGCAGAAATTATGTGGGTGGGTGGGAAGAAGACATATAACAAAGGGATGAAGGGCTAAGTCCTGAAGCAGTGGTTGTTATTTAGGAATCAGCATGAACAATTTATTTTTCTTGCTCATAGGTATAAATGAAATTTGTACAGGTGATCTCAAAGTCTCAGATGTATGATGAAAGAGGTACAAGTAGATTTTCTGGAAGACAAAAATGTTGCTCTTGTCCACTTTGCTAATGTGGTCATAGAGCTACAGCTCATCTCTGCTTTTCCAGTTTGGGAATCATATCGCCAGTAGGTAGAGATCAGGGCAAAGAGTGAGGATTTCTCTATCTGTATGAGTTAGAAACAAGTCCAAGCTTCAAAACAATTCAAAAGCATACCAATGAAATGTGCCAGGATTTGAAGATTTGTTGTTCCAGTAGAGACAATAAATGTTCTATACTTTAGCTTTATAGAAGGTTTAAAAGAATTTCAATGTTGGAAAAAACTTTTTCTTAGAGTTGATGTTCAGGCTCTAGCTGGATAAGCACACTCTAATCTGTGTGTCAGGGAGTTCCCTGATGGTGTAGTGGCTTAAGGCTTCGGCACTGGCACTATCGGTGTTGCGGCCTAAGTTCGATTCCCAGCCAGGGAGCTACCCACAAAGCAGAAAAAAAAAAAAAGAAAAGAAAAGATAAAATCAGTTTTTGAGTTTTGCAGCAAATTTGCAATATTAAATTGCCTCTACTTTGAGTTAGTAGCCATAAGAAGAAATAAGATTTTGGATCTAAGGATCTCACCAATCTTGTGTTTAAAACAACCTCATTCCATGCAGTTTAACACTTTATAGCAAAATTAATACAGAGTTAAAGGCAAAGCACTGTAACTTATAGAAAATAGCAGTGGTGAAACATTATCTGGCAAATTATTTAAAATGTTTCTAATGCCAGTATCACAGGGTGAGAAAACTTAATAGGCATGAGAAGAGAAGAGCAATTAAAGGTGTCAAAAGATCCATAAAACTGAGTAACATCCAAGGAACTAAAATAGAATTAGAAAAAGTGGTAGAAGAAGGAAAAGATGAAAACTCCTAGTAGCCTCCATGTGGCTAGGAGTGAGTGGCTCTGGGCTCACCTGGAGCCAAGCAAATGGAAACAGTGGTGATGGAGGAATGAGCTGAGCTGCATTTAGGCCATGGACCCTCAGCCCATTGCCCTCCACTACACTCACTGTGCTCCAGACACCTCAGGAGGAAGACCCAAGAAGTAAATCTGTGGAATTGGAAGCTCCTTAATAAAATTCAAACCTTTATGTGGAAGCAGAATTCCAAAATAGCCCCCAGAGTATGTTTCCTGCTGCTCACACTCTGAATAATCTTTGGGACTGTGACAGAGGATGGAGTTTACTCTCATGGTTATGTTTTGTTCTATGTGGCACTTTAAGAAGAGAGTTAATCCTCAGTGGACCTAATCATGAGCCCTTTAAAACTGAGTGAAAAGATCAGAGAAGGAGGAAGTCAGAGATTGGAAGAAGGAAAGGGATCCCATGTGAGGAAGATTTTTCCATTGTTGACTTTGGAGGAAGCCACATTGTAGAGACTGAGAAGGCTTCTAGGAGTTGAGAGCTTCCCCAAATGACAGCCAGTAAGAGAACAGGGACCTCAAGCCTGTAGCCACAGGAACCAAATCTTGTCACAATCTGGATGTGCCTGGAAAAGGCCCCAAATCCCATATGTGCTCAGATCCTGTCAACCCCTTGATTTCAGTCTTCTGAGACCCTGAATAGAGAGCCCAGTCACCCTGTGCATGAACTTCTGACTTAGAAAATTGTGAGTTAATAACATGTATTGTTTTAAGCTGCTAAGGTGGTAGTACTCTGCTATGCAACTCCAGAAAACCCCTATACTTTCTAATTTTATAAAGAAATATTTCATTAACAGAATTCATGGAACTCCTTTTCTTTCCTGAATGTTATTATGGTATTAATATAACTAATTCATAAAATGTTTTAAATGCTAATCATATATTTTAATTGTTCTTTAGGACTCACCAGAAGGTATTCTATTAAAAAAGAATATTTCTTGAAATTGATATAGCCATATTTCCTACATTTTTAAAAAGTTCACCTTGAGAATAATGTTTTCTTTTGGAAAATACTTCCCAATTCATTCTGACATTCTTACAACTATAGATATAGTCACCATATATAAAAGAACTGGAGTATAATTGTATGTCAATTTGACCTAAAACTTGGGCAACAGAAGGAAAACCCACTGGAATATAGCTAGTTACACTTAATCACATGAATATTGTTCAAAGACCACTGCAGTGTGAATCAGGTTTTGTCCATCTACTGTACCTGAGGCTAGGGTGCCCTGTAATGCAGTTTAGTGAATGCTTCATTGTAAATAAAGAAGCTTTGGCATCTCTGTGATATGCACACTCCATCCACAATAAAGCTGATGGCCTACCCTGAACAACTAAGTTTCAAGAGAGTATACAATATAGTTTTCTGTGTTTCACCCCATACCTCTCACACTGTTCATCAGAGGTTTTGCCGTACATGTGTGACACAGACTCAGTAACTCTCTAGTAAATGGAGGTATTGATAGACTCAGCCTAAAATGTCTCCTGAACCGTTACCTTACTCAGTTCCCCTCTCCATCCCTTCCTTTGTCTTACAGGGGCTCAACTCAGCTTGGGAAAAGAAAACCTATCCTTGACCAATTAGACATAACCTCCACGTTTGCCCACCATAACCCTCTACTTATATATCTTCCCCTCCCCACGGTCAGGGTTGCTGCTTTCCTCCCTTTGTGAAGCAGCCCGGCAGTGACCCTAATGAAGCTTGTTACTTTTGCCTGGCATTTTGGCTCATATCTCTAACATTTTGGTGCTGAAACCTGGGAAGGGAGCACTGGGACTTGGATGATCCCCTGGCATGGGGTTGATTG
The DNA here is from genome assembly GCA_004026885.1 of Lyroderma lyra. Lineage (NCBI taxonomy): Eukaryota > Metazoa > Chordata > Mammalia > Chiroptera > Megadermatidae > Lyroderma > Lyroderma lyra. The sequence continues at coordinate 62,419 of PVJL010004652.1, forward strand.
GCCCTCCCAGCCTTCCCTTCCTGGACTCTGCCAAACTGGGCACCCCAGAGTCTCTCCCCCTTGCCAGTTGCTGATAGTCTTTTGGTCTCGGCCTTCTCTACGCCCTCCCCTTTCTACTCCATTGTTCCCAAGGTGAATATTTTTGGCAAACCGTTACACTACTTTGGGCCTCCTGTCTACTCTCAATCTACGTACAATTTTCCAGGCGCCTGGCTGGGAAGTCCCCTTGTTTCTTTGGGTGCCTTCTTTCCCAGTGATGATTGGGAAAGAGGCCACCCCTATGCTTTTACTGGAGGAATCTAGATGGCAATGGGGATGCTCTATACCTCTCTCTTTCTCACCAGTTGCCTAATTATACTTATCCTCTATGGCCTAATGGTCTCCTCATATTTTAACACACACACTCCCTCAGAACATACCACTGGGCTGTCTCCTCACCAATCTCAAGCCTCTTGGACTGGTGGGTGAAATTAAACCCAAGTGACTAATTTTTCTTTGCAACATGGCTGGCCACAATATTAGCTCGACAATCAGTCGCAATGGTCTGAAAATGGGACCTTTGATTTCAATATTCTCATGGACTTAGACAATTTTTGTCCCCTACCCACTGCAAGGACTCTATACTTCCTATGTACAAGATTTTTTCACACTCCGCTTTCATCCTCCTCTCTGCCAAACTTGTTCTACTTTTCAGATTCTTCTAGCTTTTAAATCTAAGCCTCATACTTGATCCTCTCCTTCTCGGGCATTGACCCTTCTCCCTCCTGAAGTCCCTTTTTAGCCGACTGATCATGTAGCCCCCATACCGTGGGCTCCACCACCCCCTTACACCCCTCCACAACCTCTAGTCCCCACGTCTGATGCCCTAGCTATTCCTCCTCCTGATCCTAACCTGTCACCATCTCCACCTCATACCCACGCAAGACACCACTCTACTTCCCATAGCCCTCCCACTGGAATTTTCCCCTTGCACGAAGTTCAGGGGTTGAGGGAATTGTTCGAATTTGTGTTCTTTTCTCTCTTGTGGACCTTTCCCAAATTAAAAAATGCCTAGGTTTTATTCTCCTCTGACACAGACACATTTATTAAAGAATTTAAATACATTTCCCAGTCTTACAACCTTATTTACCATAATATCTTCATTATCCTTACCTCTACCCTACCCCCTACTGAGAGAAAGCACATCTGGACTACTGCACAAGTTGCTGATGAAGCCCACACCCAAAACCCTAATCTTCCCCTTGGTGCAGTGGCAGTGAGAGAGGAGGCCTTGCCTTGGGGAGTTATCCACCCTATATGTAGTGTGCCTGCCCTATCTAGCATGCCTGTCTTGGTGCAAGGCTGTTCCCCTGCAATAAAGCAATAAATCCCTCTTGCCCTGCTGCAAGGATGCTCCCTGCAATAAAACAATAAATCCTAAATTCTTTTTTCTGTAAGCAGGAAGAAAGGGAGCCAATAGAATAGGGATCTGACCAGCAAAGGGCATTCATGAAGCTTAAAGAAGAACTGCCCTACCTGGGAATCCTGAAGAAGTTCTTAGTTCTTCCCACACTTGGAGTGGGACCCTATACCCAGCAATCCCATCTCCTCTTTTGTCCCTTGGGAAAATGGCTGGAACAGAGGGAATTCTTAGAGTACAGGTGCCCTTCTCAATATCAGATATCCAGCAATGTAAGGAAAATAAGGTAAAACAAAGAAAAAGTTTATTGAAAGGGAAAATACACCCCAGAGAGATAGGAGCAAACTCATAGGTCAAGGGCCCCGATTAACAAGGGTATGATAACTTTATTCTCTTTGGCCTGTGGGAAAGCCCCGCCTCATCTAGGCAGAGAACTTCTTTGCTTAGCACCTGTGAGATAAGGGGAAGGATGTCATCTTTTCTTACAGCATGGGCATATCAAACAAATTGGTCATGCTATACATATAAGGTAATAAAGCATATTAGGATTTGTTGGGGAATAAGGATGATCTGCATAAATTTAATTTCTCCTTGCAGCTGGCCAACCTCAGCTAAGCCTACATTCCAAAGTCAAGGCTACTATTTCAAGAAGCAGCAAGAGTAGCCCCATCAACTCTTTGATTTTGCAGCTTGCCAAGTTAAGCTAAACTTGGTTCTTGTTGACCACTGCCCTCAAACCTGGTTTTTGTTAACTCTTTCCTTGTCTCTAACTGCCTGCCTCATAATGGTATGAGAAACTGGAGCTCAGGAAATGGACTGGCAAAAAAAAAAAAAAAAAAAAAAAAGAAGGCACTTCAAAAATAGAGGCTTTCTCAGGTCAGCATTTTTAACTTCCTTGGAGCTGTGGGAAATGGATAGATGTTGGGTCCTCTTTGGAATTGCTAATGGTTCTTTTGTGTTTGTAAGATTGTCAGTGGAGGTGCTAATTGTTTGCCTTTTAGTTATCAGGAAAAAATTAAGGTTCTGAGGGTTAAAAATGGTAATATAAAAAAATGTATGTTTTAAAAAGGTATAAGATATGGAAATACATTTTTAAAGGAACTAAAGGAGAATAGTTTGTCATAAAGATGGTTATTTCTGGATAAGTATAAAGAAATGAATAGACTCAGGGAAACTAGGGAAAATCGTAGAGGGTTTGCGAGAAAAAGCCTTAAAGTTTTGACTTGTAGTTAAACTGAATAAACTTAAATGTGACTGACCCATTGTTACATCCCCGCTGAGAAGGCTCAGATCCGAAGGAAGGCCAAAGAAATTTATCTCAATGTCTTTAGCAACCAAAACAGGAAAAATGAGGAAAAAAGGAATAGTGATACGGGAAACAAGACCAGAGACAGGCCAGACTTTTGGCCACAGTTACAGAGACCAAGGCTAAAGCCACCTTAGGGCCACCCTGGGAGCCCCAGAAGAGGAACCCCAGATAAAGGAGCCTGGTTTGGGTGCAGAAGCTCAGATCTCTGAAACAAGGAGTGTCCCAGTCCTCCTAAGCAGCTGTGCCCCCTATGAAAGCCTAAAGGGCACAAGAGAAGGGATTGCTCCCTTTTCTGAAGAGAGCAGAAACCAACTACTCCACAAATGACTGTAATCAAATGACAGGGCCTAAAGTAATCCGTGGCTTCCAGTAAAGAGGAGACCACTGCTATGACCAGGGAGACACTATGTGTGAACTTTGACATGGCAGGCAAGCCTGTTAGTTTCCTGATTAATATTAGGAGCTATTTAGTCTGTCTTGCCCACTCACTCTGGACCTAATTCCTCTAAAAGCTTCTTAGGTGTAAAAATAAATTTAGGTTCATGTTCAATCTGTTTCTTGCCAATGGCCTATGCCTTAGAAATAAATAAATAAGTAAAAGGAGCCGATCACTATTGTTTTAATGTTTCAGCTGATACAAATTTGAATTACAGCTCCACTAGTTCAATCAGTTATGCAAATACAACCTCCCAGGCCATTTGTGTCATCAGAGAGGAACTAAGACAGGTTAGGGAGGCCATCCTTGGGGGCAGAACTACTATAGATTGCCTGCTGTTGAGGCACAATCATAGATATAAAACATTTAAGGGCTACATTGTTTTAACTTAGATAACTCACAGTTAATTGAAGGCAAAGTCAAACAAATTTGTAACATAATCACCAGTATCAAAAAGAAGGACTTTTCAGCTTTGATCATTCCTCCTTTACTTCTTGGCTTCCCAACCTTGCTGACTTAAAACAAACATTTCTCATGTTTCTTTCATTTATCGTCACAGGTATCATGCCTTGCTGATGTATTCAATGTGCTTCAATTTGCAGATCTCTCACTAGCTGGATGGTAAGGGCTACAGGACAATCAAAGACTAAAATTTTCCTCCAGTGACCTGCTGACCAATTTCACCTTAAGGACTATCAGGATACAACCAATAGCCCAGCAAGGCTTCCAGCCCATTTTGCCCAAAGAAGGATATCTCTTGGGGTTGGCAGGTGTTTTACCAACTTTTTACAATCCCAGATGCAGGCCTTTACTAATCAAAAGGTCACCAAACTCTATATGAATGCTGTTCCAGCATCCCGCCAGTCTTTACTCCCCAGATCAATGCTCCATTACAACCGGAAGTAGCTAGAAGAGCTGAGACCTTTGCCTCTTTCTTACGTAACAAAAAGCTGGAATTTATGGACTCAGTCTAAAATGGTTCCTGAACCATTATCTCATTCAGTTCACCTCTCCCTCCCTTCCCTTGTCTTACAGGGGCTCAGCTCCGCTTGGGAAACTGAAACCTATCCTTGACCAATCAGACATAACCAACTATAGTCTCCTCCACATTTGCCCACCATAACCCCCTACCTATATATCTTCCCCTCCCCACAGTCAGGGCTGCTGCTTTTCCTCCCTTTGTGAGGCAGCCCGGCAGTGCCCCTAATGAAGCATTTTACTATTGCCTGGCTTTTCAGCTCATATCTCTAACAGGTATGTAGATAAATAGCCCTCCTGGGTCTTTTGAGTCAATAATGGGATTGTTTTCTTCTAAACCTGCATTCAAAGCAGATTTGGCTCATCTTTCCTTCCACTCTTCCAGGGTAGGAAGACAGAAAGAGTACTTGCAGTTTTCACTAGTAGACAGACATAATATCAAAGAACATAAAACTGCAGCCAAAGCCTTTGCCAAACTGGAAGAAACAAATTGCTCTGAAAAATCATTCCAGACTTAAGGGCTGTTACAGTGGCAGCTCTTGTTATTGTATTTCTCAGTCCCATCTTTCTGTTTTTCTTATGGCAAATGTCACATTGTTGACTTTCCATCATGTAATGTCAGAAAGAATGATCATTAAGCAATCTTTTGAAAAACAAACATCTTTACTTGGTTTTGAAAGATTTGGAATAAAGGACTTTCTGAAAATGACTTCTCCATATTTCAGTGAATGAGCATGTAAAAGTATATGTTACTCTGAAAGCACTGGTTGACTCATTATAAACTGGTTACATTGCCTTTTTGTCAAAATCTTATAAAATAAAAATATTTTAAAAGCAGGAAAACTTTTATGCATGACAGACTGCATAAGGGGCATAGCAGTTATCACTCTGCCACTCAGGACTCAGAACCCCACCCAAATATATCATCCTTGAATGTCAGAAAACATCCCAGCATTTACATACTTTCTTTCATGAGAAATTTACATGTATCCTTGACAAACTGGGGAGCAAGACTTCAGTAGATCTGCTCACTTCTCTCTCCCTGACCTCCAGGCTGATTAAAGATTATTGTCTTTATTTGAGCAACAATGCAAGGACCCTGAAAAATTTAAGTCTGGTGGTATTTCCCTGGACTCAAGAGGTAGTGGAAACACTGAAGTGGCAAGGTTATAGCACTATTAGGAATTCACATTAACATGATTGGTGACAGATTGACTAAGGCAAATTACAGGAAGGGAGAGGTCCTAGAAGATTCCTGGACTTTGCAATGGTTATACTATTCTCCTGGAACCTTGAACCTTGGAAAAAAACATTTTTTAAAAAAAATTTTGCTTTGTATTTGATAGAGGGTTTGCATTTTATTTTGGATGTAGTAAATTTAGAGTTCACTTTAGACAAGAAAATGATGGCCAGGAGGCATCAGATAGCTGGTGTCTACATCACCCAGTGGCAGGGAAAGAGGGGAAGCTAAAACTCTAGAAACAAAATTCTATAGCATTAAGGCAAAAAAAAAAAATTCAGAAATTTGAGATTTTCAATTCAATTCTTAAATACAATAATTTTGTTCTTTATCCAACAAATTGTAGTAACATTTTAATTTCTGTGACCTCTGAGAGAAAAAAAAAAAACTGATGGTGATAGAGGGTAGGTAGATTTAGCTCAGAAATAGTTCTGTGGGTTAGGATGTCAAAATGGAAAGTTTAGGAAAGGATGGATTCCTTTTGATTCAGCAGAAAACGCTGAAGGAAATGAATAATATGGAGAAAGTGAGCCAGTTTGATCCAAACCTTGGAATTGTAACAAGGAGCAGAAGAAAAATGTCGAGCAAGGGGTACCTTTAGAGAAACACACTGTTTTCATAGCTCTCTTTGAAAAAGTCCCATAGTCCCTCATAGGCCTCAATTCTTGAGAACATATTTTAACATATTCTTGAAATGAAGCAAGATTATTTCCTAGAAGAATGTCTTATATATGAAGAAAAAAGAAACTGAATCCAAATTTTGCATTTACCTATATATCTTTGGCTAAATTTTAATTCTCTGGTAGTTAATCACAATATCCAGATTTCTGTAATGGAGACTGATTTTTCTATGAACTTTCTAAAAAGTTTATACATTTGAATGCTTTCCTTTTTAGTCAAAAATGTACTTTTTAAATTTATAAATCAGGTTAAATAATATTTTTCCTATACATTTTAAATCACATCATGAATTTAAACAAAGGGAAATTAGAAAATAGAGCCTGTCAAATGTGATATTTTTTGTGGATATTTATTTATCTATATATTAAATCAGAGAATAAAGGAAACCAGTAAAGTTAAGCTAAATATTGTTAACTAAAGATGGTTAGACTAATCTAGGTATTCCATGACATCAGATATCTTTCAAATAAAATTTTAAATGTAAAATAGGTATTTATCTTCAGGGCTATCTAAGTACATTTTTATTGCCCTACATGAGAATGCAAATGGCCTCTCTGATGATATCTCAGAGTTGCTATGTAGCTGACAAGATTTTCTCCTGGGACAGGGTGATTTACTCTCTGAAAGTAATTTCCTGTCACAAGCTGTGGCTTTTTTGGAGGTCTTGGAGAAATTTGTCTATGTACTCTGATAAAAATTATAACTTATGCAGTTATTAATAAACAGTAAACCTAGAAATAAGATATTCTGTTTGGTGTGGCCAAGTTTCAGTAGCAAGAGTTATACTTTCCCAGGACTGAAAGTTTTTACATGTGGGCACAATAGTTTTTAGTGAAAATGAGTACAGGTTCTAAGTTTATAGAAATAAAAGAAAGAATTAGAAGAACATATTCCTCTTTTTCTCTTCTGGAACTTATCTTCAGCTTTCCTTTTTTTCTCCGCCCCCCCCCCCCAATTTCCTTTCTCTGAGTTTACTTTGGCATTATCTTTTTCTGTCATTTGCTCTTTTCAAGAGTCCTATTGTTCTCAGCATTCTTTTCTTAAAATCATCTCCTGTCTCCTTTCAACCAAAACTACAACCTCTTCATTTAACCCAGTGGCTTCCTAGGTAAGAAATATCTAATTGACTAAATATAGATGCCTCTGCTGAGTTGGTAGATCTCTTTAAAAGATTCTCAGTGGTGTTCTCTCAGTCACTTGTCTTTACTATTATTTTCTTTCTCTTAATAGAAAACAATATGCCAATCTTATTCTGGTAGAATGATTAGTTATACAAGAAAATATAGAAAGCTTTCCCATGAGAAATATTTAAGATATCTTAGTTGGAAAAATTTCCTCTTTAATACTTCAAACATATATCTTATTTTAGAGTGTCATTTGCTCAAAGCAAAGCAGACCTCTGCTCTGACCAAAGCAGATGAAAATTAGTTCAATGGATGAGAATTTAGACCCTAGAAGATCAGTTCTCAAGTGGTGGTATGGGTACCCCCAAGGTTATATGCTGAACCATTCAGGGGTATGTGAAAAATAATCAGTGATGGCGAAAAAGCAAATAAAGTAAACAAAAATGCAAAACACTAGTTATAAAACAATGTTAAGTTTGAATCACCATTAATAGAGACACTTCAAAATTAGATCACATTAGTGAATGATGATTGGTGAGGGTTTGGCCAGGAAGCTTTCCCCCAAACCACTCTTCTACTAATCATTATGCACAGTTTTACAATTCATTTTTGATGTTTCTAGAACTTCCCCAAATACATAAATACATCTGTAGCCAGACTGGTTGATCTGTTTAATTATTCACTAAATAAAAGTAATTGCATTTTCTTTCTTTTTTTTTTTAGATTTATTGGGGTGATATTGGTTAGCAAGAATCACATAGGTTCCAGGTGTACAATTTTACAGTTCATTGCAACTTGTTGTATAATAAGTTCAACACCCAGTGTGCATTCTCTTTCCATCACCATATATTTAGCTCCCCCTCCCTCCTCTCCCACTCCCCTACCCCTTCTCCCATCTCCTCCCCACTTGTCCTAAAATAAACACTAAACTATTGTTTGTGTCCATGGGTTTTTTTTATTTGTTTATTTGTTTTTTCTTTGTTGTTATCAGTTTTATATTTCACATATGAGTGAAGTCATAGTTTTTGGTTTTTTCCTGTCTGGTTTATTACACTAAGCATGATGATCTCTAGGTTCATCCATTTTGTGGTAAATGGCAGCATTTCATCTTTCCTTATAACTGAGTAATATTATATTGTGTACATGTAACAAAACTTCTCTATCCAGTCATTTGTCACTGGGCACTTTGGTTGTTTCCATGTTTTGGCCATTGTGAACAGTGCTGCAATGAACATTGGGGTACATAAGTCTTTGCGGACAAAGGTTTTCAAGTTTTTGGGGTACATTCCCAGAAAGGGGATTGCTCGGTCATATGGTAACTCCATTCCCAATTTTCTGAGAAACTCCACACTGTCTTCCATTGCAGTTGTACAAGTTTGCACTCTCACCAGCAGTGTGTAAGAGTTCCTTTTTCTCCACATTCTCACCAGCACTTGTTATGCCTTGTCTTGTTGATAACAGACATTCTAACAGGTGTGAGGTGAGATCTCATTGTGGTTTTGATTTGCATTTCCCTGATAGCTAATGACAATAAGCATTTTTTCATATGTCTGTTGGCCATTTGTATTTCTCATAGGAGAAGTGTCTGTTTATTTCCTCTGGCTACTTTTTAATTGGGTTATATGTGTTTTTGTAGTTAAGCCTTACTAGTTCTTTATATATTTTAGATATTAGACCCTTATCAGATACATTGTTTGCAAATATTTTCTCCCATTCATTTGGCTGTCTCTTTGCTTTGTCAATGGTTTCTTTTGCTGTGCAGAAGCTTCTTAGTTTGATACAGTCCCATTCATTTATTTTTACTTTTATTTCCCTTGTCTTAGAGGTCAGGTTCATGAAGTCTTCTTTGAGCCCTAGGTGTATAAGTTTAGTACCGGTTTTCTTCTATACAGTTTATTGTTTTGGCTCTTATAGGAAAGTCTTTAATACATTTTTAGTTAATTTTTGTATATGGTGAAAGTGCACAGCTCAGATTCATACTTTTGCATGTTTTTCCAGCTTTCTCAGCACCACCTACTGAAGGGGCTCTTTTCCCCATTGCATATTTTTTGCTCCTTTATCAAAAATTATTTGTTTATAGATTTGTGGATTTATTTCTGGGTTTTCAGTTCTTTTCCATTGGTCTATGTTTCTATTTTTTTGCCAATACCAAGCTGTTTTGATTATTGATGCTTTATAATATAAATTGAAGTTAGTGTGTGTAATACCACCAGCCTTATTCTTTTTATGTGGTACTGCTTTGGCAATTTGTGGTCTTTCTTGGTTCCATATAAATCTGATAATTCTTTTATCTATTTTGTGAAAGTATGATTGTGGGGTTTTGATAGGCATTGCATTAAATCTGTAGATTGCTTTGGGAAAAATGGCCATTTTAACAATGTTAAGTCTTCCTATCCATGAACAGGGAATATCTTTCCATTTCTTTGTGTCTGCTTCAATTTCTTTCAAAAGTGTCTTATGGTTTTCCCTGTGTAAGTCTATCACATTCTTTGTTAAGCTAATTCCCAGGTATTTCATTCTTTTTGTAGTGGTAGCAAAACGAATTGACTCCCTCGTTTCTTTTCTGAAGATTAATTGTTCCTATGTAGGAACACTGTTGATTTTTATTGTATCCTGTGACTTTACTGTATTTATTTATTGTTTCCAATAGTTTCCTGGTGGAATCTTTGGGATTTTATATATAAAGGATCATGTCATCTGCAAATAGTGATAATTTGACCTCTTCTTTCCCAATTTGGATACCTTTTATTTCTTTCTCTTGCCTGATTGCTATGGCTAGAACTTCCAGTACTATATTGAATAGCAGTGGTGACAGGTGGCATCCCTGTCTTGTTCCTGATTTTAGGGGAACAGGAGTCAGCTTTTCCTCATTCATTTTTATGTTAGCTGAGGATTTGTCATAGATGGCCTTTATTATGTTGAAATACATTTTTCTATATCTCTTTTATTCAGCATTTTGATCATAATTGGATGTTGTATTTTGTCTAATGCTTTTTCTGCATCAATTGATATGACCACATGGTCTTTGTCTTTTATTTTATTATTGTGGTGTATTACATTGATTGATTTTCATATGTTGAACCATCCTTCTGCTCCTGGGATGAATTTCACTTGATCATGATGTATGATCTTTTTGATGCATTGTTGTTTTCTATTTGCTAATATTTTGTTTAAGATTTTTGCATCTGTGTTCATCAGAGATATTGGCCTATAGTTTGTGTGTGTGTGTGTGTGTGTGTGTGTGTGTGTGGTTTCTTTACCAGGCTTTGGTATTAGGGTAATGTGGGCCTCATAGAATGAGTTAGGAAGTATTGCTTCCTCTTCAATGTTTTGGAAGAGTCTGAGGAGGATAAGTGTTAATTCTTCGAATGCTTGGTAGAACTCGTTGGTGAGATCATCTAGTCTGGGGCTAAGGAGATTATGGATAGTTATTTCAATCTCTTTGCTATTGGTTGGTCTATTTAGATTATCTAGTTCTTCTTGGTTCTGTCTAGGTAGGCTCTAAGTTTCTAGCAACTTGTACATTTTTTCTAGGTTGTTAAATTCAGTGGCAGAATGCCCTTCATAATATTTTCTTATAATCTTTTGTATTTCTAACATATTAGTGGTAATTTTTTCCTTTTCATTTATAATATTGGATATTTGTGTCCTTTCCTTTTGTCCTTTGATTAGTCTAATGAGGGGTTTGTCAATTTCGTTGACTTTCTAAAAGAACCAGCTCTTTCTAATATTAATATTTTTTCTATTTTCCTTCTATTCTCAATTATTAGCTTTGCTTTAATTTTCATTATTTCTGTTCTTCTGCTGACTTTGGGTTTTGTCTGCTCTCCTTTCTCTAGTTCTTTAAGATGAGAAGTAAGGTGTTTACTCGTGATCTTTTCTTTCTTAAGATAGGTCTGTAATGATATAGATTTCCCTCTTACTATTGCTTTCACGGTGTCCCAATAATTTTGATATCTTGTATTTTCATTGTCATTAGTTTCTCTATATTTTTAATATCTTATTTTATTTTTTCTTTTATCCAATATTTTTTTTAATAAGATGTTGTTTAATCTCCATGTATATGTGGTTTTCTCTACTTTCCTTTGACAGTTGATCTCCAATTTCAAAGCTTTGTGGTGTGAGAATACACTTGGTATGATTTTGATCTTCTTGAATTTGCTGAAGCTACTTTTGTGTCCCAGTATGTGGTCTATTCTTAAGAATGTTCCACGTGCACTAGAAAAAAAGGTATAGTCTCTTTTTGCTGAATGAAGTGTCCGGTAAATGTCAATTATGTCCAATTGCTGTAATGTGTGGTTTAGACCTGACATTTCCTTATTTATTTTCTGTTTGGATGATCTGTGCATGGCTATTAAGGGGTTGTTTAAGTGTCCCACAATGATTGTGCTTTTGTCAGTTTCTCCTTTCAGATCTGTTAGTAGTTGCTTTGTATATTTTGGTGCTTCCTGGTTGACAGTATATATATTAATTAGTGTCAAAATTTCTTATTGTTGCAATGTACCTATTATTACTATGTAATATCCATCTTTGTCTTTTGCTATCTTTTTTAACCTGAAGTTTATTTCATCAGATGTCAGTATTGCTGTGTCCAAGCATGACACGGGTGGTGGGAAAATGGGAAAGACTGTGAAAGGTGATGAAAAACAGTAGCCAAAAGTACATTTCATGCAGGGCCAAGGAAATCCAGCCTCGTGGACTGAGCCCCAAGTTGTATCAATGCATACCTTTTGTATAAATACAAGGAAGTGAAACTGGTTTATCCAGGGTCTGTGAGTTACATTGCATAGGAGACTGCTTTTTCCAAAAGTCCCCATTGTGTTCCAATGTGCATTGTGTCCCTTCGAGAACATATAGCCCCCAGGACTCAGTGTACCGAAACCACCCCAGGGGGTTGATTCAGTATCCAAGTCATCTCTAAGGAAGCATGACCAATATCGTTCTATCAGGTCATCACTGGAGCAATGTGGGACACAAGGCAGCCAGGGGTAGGAAATTAACCTCAGAGAGTGTGAGCGTCTATGCCTCACCTCTGTTGAGCCAAGCTCTCTCCTGATGGCCCCTATATGACTGTGCCTGTCTTAGGTTGTTTCTCCCTTGAAGAGTCTTACCTGTCATTGACTAACCCGCCATCCTCTGGGTGATGTGAGGTGTGCAAGTGAAAGAGGAACAGTACCCTCGAGAGAGGGTCAGTTCTGTCTCCTAGATATTCTATGCCCCCATGGCCTCCACACTTAGCTCCTGCCTTAGGTTGTATTGGGAATGCATGAGGGGACAGCCAGTTTGTACTTTGTAAGGCAACAAGTATGGCAACTCCTGCTTTTGTTTGGTTACCATTTGTTTTGAGCATTGTTTCCCACCCTTTCACTCTGAATCTGTGTTTTTCCTTATGGCTGAGGTATATCTCTTGGAGACACCATATGGATGGGTTTTGTTTTTTATCCATTCTGCTACTCTGTGTCTTTTTATTGGTGAGTTCAGTCCATTAACATTTAGAGTGTTGATCAATATGTGAGGATTTCCTGTGGCCATTACTTTGTTTTTGTTGTTTTTTATTTTATTTTTGTTTCTTTCTTGTTGTCCCAACTCTACTTCATTTGTCCTGATGTTTTATTTCAGGTCAAAGAGACTCCTTCAGTATTTCTTGAAGTGCTGGTCTTGTGCTGGCGAATTCCTTCAGCTTCTGTGTGTCTGAAAAGGTCTTTATTCTTCTTTCATATCTAAAGGATAATTTTGCTGGATAATTTATTATTAGCTTGAAGTTTCTCTCTTTTAATATTTTGAATACTTGATTCCATTCCCTCCTGGCTTGTAGAGTTTCTCCTGAGAAATATGATGCCAGCCTGATGGGTTTGCCTTTGAAGGTTATACATCTTTTTTCCCTGGCTGCCTTGAGAATTGTATGTTTGTCTTTAGTTTTTGACATCTTTATTATCATGTGTCTTGGAGAAGATCTGCTAGGGTCCAGGTCTCTAGAGGACCTATTTCCTTCTTGAATTTGGGATTTTAGATCTTTCCATAGGTTTGGAAAGTTCTTGTCTACTATTTGTTTGAGTATGTTCTCTGTAGAATGCTCTGTTCCTTCTTTTAATCCTATTTTGTTATTTAATCCTATGTTGTTTTGTCGCATAGAGTCAGATAATTCTTGCAGAGTTCTTTCATTCCTTTTGGTTCTATATTCCCTATCTTCCTCTTTCTGAGCTGTTTCCATGTTCTGATCTTCAATACCACTAATTACTTCCTCCATTTGGTTGGCCCTGTTTCCTATGGAAGTTATTTCATTTCTCACTTCTTTTATTGTACTATTTATCTCTCAAATTTCCATCTCATTCTTTCTTTCTTATGTTTTAAATTTCTTTGTTAAATTATTCTTTTTGTTCACAGATTTCCTTTCTGAAATCCTTCATCTCAGCTATGGTGTTCTGTCATTATGTTTCCATTTCTTTCAGAGCCTTTAGAATGGCTACTTTATAATCTCTGTCACTTAGTTCAGAAATTTCTAGGTCTATAAGATCCTTTTCTAGAAATTTTTCCTTTGCTTTCTGAGCAGCTTTAAATCCTAATGCACTCATATTGTCTACTGTGTACTTCTTCTTTGACATGAGGGCTTTATATTCAGTGGAGCCCAGAAACTCTCTTTCTTTGTTTAATATTTTTGTGGTATCTTGTTGTAGAGCAGACACTAGGTGCCAATGTAGGGAGCAAGTTTTGGAAGAAAGGGAAGGTGTTTAAGCCTTATCTCTGATCTCTAGCTGTGTCTGGATGCAGGGTGCATCAATCCGTGGTCCCTTCGCTTCCTACAGTTTGTTGGGGAGGCTGCAGGAGAGGGGAGAGGCCAACAAAATGTATGCTGGGCCAACTCTACCTTCTTTCTTTTGCTGGGGAAGCTGGGGGAGATGAGGGAGGCTGATGGGATGTAGGCCGAGGCCACTTTTACTGATTAGAGCGAATGCTGTCAAATTCGCCTCTCTTCCCTCTCCAGAGCTTTACCCCAGGCATGTCCCAGTGATTCATCTTCATAGCAGTTGCCTAGGGCTGAGTCTGCAAGCGCGCACCGCATGAGGACACTGGGAGTGTGCAGCAGCATGGGTCTGGAGATGTAAGACACGTGATGGTTCCATGAGATGGCACCGAGTCTGTGCACTTTACAGGCCAGAGTCTGCAAACCCTGCGAGATTGCCGGCTGTGTGCAAGGGTGCTGGGCGAGGGCCTCTGGTGTGTGAGCTCTATGGGCAGAATCCATAGGCCTTGCGAGATCACTAGGTTTGTGCAAGGGCACTGGGTATGCATGCACCACATGCTGGGCCTTGCAAGAGCGCTGAGCAAGAGCACCGGGCACGCATCAGTCATGAGTTTAAAGCCACAGGCCTGATGTCATGGCCACATGATATCGACTGTTACACCTTTGCTGTGGGCTGGGAACTGCAGCCTTGTGGAGGAGCCACAGGCATGCATGTTTTGGGCCATGAGGACACGGGGAGCAGAGGTGAACTGGGGCTTTATTTCAGCCTGTGGCTGTTCAGAGTCCTCATTCAGCTTTCTTGCTACTTAAGAGTTTCAGAGACTGGCTCCCAAGCTTTGTCCCTAACACACTGCTTTAAGGTCCAGCTCCCTCACAGTCTCCCAGCCTTCCATGACTCTGGCTTTCACTGTTGTCACCTCTTGGCTTCCTCCCTTCCATGTATTGTGCTGTTCCCTGATTTCACTCTAGTTTTTTTAGTTAGCAGCAATGGGATCCTGTCATGATCTGTCTCTGCTCCCTCCCTTCTCTCCCACTTGCACCCTTCTCTCCAACCTTCAGGTGTTTTCTTGCAAGGCATGGATTGCTCAGCTGTCTCTGTGTTACTCAGGGTTCTCCTCCTTGGCTCCTGGATGGCTGTTCAATTGTGTTTTCTGGGATAGGTTTTAGGCACCTCCTCCCCAGTGCCATCTTACATGTCTCACTATATGTTTTCTTTAATCAGGATTCTTTTCAAGTAGTTTTTTTTATTTAATACTTAAATACTTGATCATCATTATCAATATTTAACTGTGTTATGAATATTGTAAAATTCAATCTGTGATTTGTACTTTTAGTGTAGTAATTTTCTTTTCTAAATTATTACTTTGTTTTCACTATTTTACATTAAGATAGGCACTGAACAAAAGTGTCAATATTTAAAAACAGGTGTTTTAAAAACAAGGGATAAAATTTATAGAATTGATTTAAAAGGGGTTCACAAGTGGAAAAATGTTAGGAACTACTGTTCTGTAGTCAGACAGATCTACATCTGATTCCTACCTCTCTAGTTCAAATATATTATGTTTCAGGGCAAAACAAAATGGAGATAATAATAAGGTCCTCTAAGATTGTTGAATGATTAATACTATGTGCTCATACCTAGCACACTGGCAGTGTGCTGAATTTTGGCTAAAACAATAAACTATATTGGGTGCTTATTGGTGAAATGGAAGTATCTTTATCATGCTGTCTAGTTACAATCAGAATGAATGAGTTCTAGTTCCCAATGAATATGCTTTTGTCACAAGAAAATTTTCTTCTCTTAAACTGAGTGTAAGAAGACTGAGCTAATCAGGGATTTCAAGATGTTTTATACAGAAAATTTTGTAGTCACAGTTTTTAGAAATGAAAAAATAAAAGATACATCAAGACAGTACAAATTTGGACCATGCTCAAAATTAAGTCAAGCAATTCATTAAATATTTCTGTCCTATGAGAAATATTTCTCTAAAATATTTAATCTATTTTTATTACTGTTTATGTCGCTTAGCCTAATATTTAATATATAACATGTAACAATGGGTGACTGTACTTTATAAAGGAAAACAATTCATTTTTTTCTATTTGTCATGTTTTTGTTACATAGTTGTTTTACACACATATACACGTACACATTTTTAATATAAAATTATTTATCAAACATATTTTTTGGTGGTTTTGGAATGTGGGAAGAAGAACCTTTTATTTCTTCATCTCCAAATATTTATTGAGTGCAAGCTGCATTCAGATTTGACTATATATGTATATATATACATACAGTACACACTCAGTTAACTGGCATCCATGGGAATTGGTAGATGCCAAATAAATATAAGTAGATTCTCCATTAACTGGAATTCAAGCAATTGGCAAAGTGTTAGTTACTTGAGTTCTGGTTAACATAGAGTCTACTGTATATGTATAATAGAAACAACTATATTAAGCCAACTGCTCACCCATTACATAAAATTGTGACCCCACAGTTATGTTTCCCAGTAGCTTTACACTGCCAGATGCACACTTGTTTCCCAAGAAAGACTTGTTAAACCATTTGGTCAAAATTGTCAGTAAATACAACAATATTTTATTGTTTTTTCATTCACTCACTAAATGTACTTTGTAGCTATGATTTTTAGCCATTTTACCAGGTTTTATAAATGTAGATATAAATATGCTACCTAAAACTATCAGATTTATACTTACTCCTTATTCATTTCTTGTTGCAGAGAGAGGTTGAATATGTCAATATTTGATTACTGGTGTATATGTACATGTGTGTGTATATGTGCAGGTGTGCACAATGGTGAGGACATGAGTTCTTCATAAATTGATGTTCTGTTCATATGGGCCTTAAAGTGCCTTAGGAGATACATGTATGTGTGTTATATAACATAAATATTATGTACTAATATAAATAGAACTATAAATATATTATATAAATATATAAGATTTATATACAAATATACAGGATATAAATACATATATTTATGTATATATAGTTCAGAGCATGTGCATTGAAATGAGGTTCAGTGTGCTAGTATAAATCCACCTCCTCCAGCCAAGCTTGTGGTCTCCTCATATGGTTTGGCAAGCAAAAGGTTAATGGATGAGGAGGAGCAGACAAGGTGAATAAAGTCTGTTAATTGCAGTAAACAGTTGCACGGCAACTGCAGCCAGGGAAACAGTTCTCAAGTAGCAGCCAATCATATAGGGAAATATGTTAACCAGGAAGTGCTTGCTTCCTCCCTGCCCATCCAGAGCTCTTGTTTTTTGTGCCTTCTTTCTGTCCGTCTATCTCTATAGATCTCTCTCTTTCTCTCCCTTTCTGCGGCTCTTGTCTTTCTCTCTCCACCTCTTAGTCATTCTCTTGGTCTCTGCCTCTTTCCCTCTTTTCTCTACATGCATGCTAAGGCTTACCACATACTATGGTTTGTAAAAGCAGCTGAGGAACCTTTGATCATTCTATCCTCTTCAATTCTTTGCCCATTGCCTCAATTCAGTGTTTATGCAAGGTACAGTTGGGCTGCAAACTTCCTTGCTCAAGCATTACCAGTCAGGTGAGTACAGGGCCTGCCCTGAATGTGACATCATGATCCAAGGGAGCTATATTGTATCAACACAAACTCCAACATATAATAGCTATCAAGGTAACAATTTGTGATAGAAAGTGATATAGATACCATGTATTGTATCAGGAAGCGACTGGACCCACCATTTATTTTCCTTTATCCCACATAATAAATTTGATATTGACTACTCTCTGAAAAAGGACATTTAATATCAGAGTTCTAGTTAGGCTTTTAATTTTTATGGAAGATATATGTTGGCCTACAACCTAGAAGACTTTTTTTTTGTCTCTCAAAGCTGAGACTGGCAAGGAATTTCCTAGTATTAATTAATTAACTCCAGATTCTTTTGGCAAAATGCCTGGAAAGGGATGGCATGTCCTGAGTGACCCTCATGTGTACTTTATGCCAGAGATCATTAAACTCACAAAATTGTCTCACCTGGTTCCTTAGGACATTAAATGAAGATAACAAGAATAATAGAAATATTAATCTACTAGACACATAAAGGAAATATTAATCTACTAGACACATAAAGAAAATAATGTAAAATAACTTTTGGATACTAGGGCAAATGCATATTTTAAGATCATTTTTAATGTTTGCCATCCATGATTCAATAAGAGTCCTGACATGAGCAGAACTCTATTACACTTAATCATTTACAAAACATGTAAATACATGACAAAGAGCCTTTGTGGCAGTCTGTTTCACTTTCTAGCACTACACAAACATTCATTAGTGAAACAACCCACTATTAGCTAGGAAAGCAGGCTGTTCATCCTTTTAGATATGGAGAAGCAGAGGTAGTGATATTTTGGAACCTCTGTAAGCCTCTGGGAAATAATTATTTTCCTTAGAGAATTCAGAATTTCACAGACAAGAACTATTTCTAGGGAAGACTCTCTTCTGTTGTGAAAGCATATAGAGATGCTAAAAGCTATATGATGTCTCTATGAAGCCTATACCATAGAGAGTAAGAACTCTATTAGCACTTTTAACTGAAAGGCCAGGGCCAGTCATTTTTTAAAATTAAATTTATTAAGGTATAATTGGTTAATAATATACAAATTTCAGGTGTACAGCATTATAATTTTATATCTGCATACTTTATTGTGTGCTCACCACCCTTAGCATTCCCAATGAACACACATACAGCACACTTATACACAGAAATACACACACAAAACAACATATATAGGAACATAAATACACACAAACATAAACACACAGCATTCATCTAAAAACATTCTCTTATTTTATTAGTCATTGGAATATACTGTGTGATAAAGGAAAGCTAAATTAATATCAAAGAAAAAAGATCAACTGAAATAATAACTAGGGCACAGAAGGTACTGCTAAAGAAGCAATGAAGTGTGGGAAGGGAAAGTTCTGTTTTCTGAAACAGTCACATCACCAAGTTTCAGTGTGAATGACTAGAGTGCCTGCGGAAAAGCCAGAACCACTGGAGAGATATGATACATCCTTCGCCCTACAGACTGAAACTTTTCCTGTTTATCAGCAGTCAATCTGGCACACTTGCATCCACACTCAGTCCACTTACTGAAAAATGCTGGTATACTTTATTAGAAACATGAAATGTAAGTTTTTTCTCAAAGGCTTGCATCTCTTTGATGAGTTTGTTAATTCTTGTCATTCTTAAGGATATATGAAGTCACATTATGCCTGGAATAATATTTTACATAGTGGGCTGGAGGGTTAAGTGCTGATGAGTGTGTGCTGCAAGGAACTACTTAATCAAACCTGGGTGACAGAGCTGTGTTGTAATTTAAAATTTTTTAGGGTTTTTGTAATTCTGGAAGGGTGAATACTGTGTGCTAAATTGTGGATGTGAGTGGTAGTACATTTATTCTTTAATTACAGTCAATAAATGGCAATATTATTATTATTGCCATTATTATTAATAGAGGGAGTGGCAAGATCTCTGGTAGTGATTTTATATTGAGCACCTATTCTGTTTAAACATCATAACCAAGTGATGAGAATGGCTTGTCCTATTAATGCCATTTTACATAGAACAGTTTATGTAGTTTGGCCAAGATCACCCTATTAATAAGTTCCCATTTTGTTCCTGTTACTCTAGGTTGCTCAGTACTGAATAGCTTAGAAGATAGCAACATTATTGAGAATTAACTAGTGCAGTGATGTACATCTATGCTTTCCATGTGTGATTCCAATTTAATGATAAATCAAGATTAGGATGAATACTCAGAGATAGTTATTCTTCCTGGGGCTGTTCTCTCATTTTACTGAGGTTATAGGATGCACATTAGCTTTGTTTTCTTGAACTAAGATTAGTCTCACATTCCTGAAAAAAAACATTACTATTCTCACTTTCCAGATGGGATATGGGTATATAAATCTATTATAAAGACAATCATGAAAACAAGATCTTTGAACATGAATTAATGATCATGGCTGAGTTTCCTAATGTGTTTGCCTGCAGAAGTATTGCAGGGACCTGAATCACAGCTAAAAGGAAGCGTGCCTTTGTCTCTGCTCTGTAAGAGGAAGGAATTGCATTGAAGCAAGTATTGGCTCAACTTCACAATGAGAAACCTGGATACTGATGGGGCTTAGCTTTGATTACATTCTGGAATTTATTGCACTCAGCTGGGTGTAGTCCAGCAACTGGGTGGCACTGGCAGAGGGAAGCCTGCTTCTGCAACAATTACTGGTCAATTGCAAGTGATTATAATGGCACCATGTCTAAAACAATATGGAGAAAAGTGCCGCCTGAAAAACGTGAAACAGTGGTGTCTCTACAACGGAATGAGCAAGTTGCTGAGCACATCAAAATAACAAGAGATTTTGGAAATTTGCATTGTTATCTAGCCCACAGGAAGATGACACTTAAAAAAATCTCTGTGGTGTATTTCCTTTTCCTGCTTAGGCAGGCAGAACAGGCCCAGTAGGTTCTATACATACTGTCTCTCTTGGTGAGTGAAGATGGCTGGACAGAATTCAAGAAAGAACAGGGCTGGCCAGTCTTGCCTTATGAATCAACCCCCAAAATAGGAGAAACTGACAGAAAATACCTCACTGCTTGGAGGTTCACCTCTACCCAAGTTAGGCACTACATTTGTATGGAAGAATGCAAATCCCTGGAAATGACCTCATTAGGAGAACATTCTTGTGATGTTTATGAGAAACTGTTGGGTAGATAGTTGCTCTGACATTTTCAGATAGCATGGTAGAGTTACTATTTTTGCCTTTATGCCCCTTATTGCTTATAAGTAATATGACCACAGAAGGTTACAATCAACTGTGAACAAAGCAAGCAACTGTAACACCAAGCCCAAACAAAGACTGTGTGGGGCTCTCTTCCCAGCAGCAACCCTTGGTGAGGTGTGCAATTCCTTTGAACATTGTCTCTCTGGCTTCCCCAGGAGCACTACTTGGACTTGGCCAGGGTCAGTGGACTCTTGGTGTGTTGTTGATTGATGGCTACCAGCTCCTGTGATGGTTTTCTCACTCTTGTGAGAAATTGTGACATGTTCATTCTTGGCAGTGACCATCTCAGGCGTTAAATCACTTTTCTCAAATTTCCTGAGGTGTGACACATATAATGGGCTTGGTGGGGAATTTGCAAAAAACCTTTTTCAGTATTTATGAAAATTGTGCAGCTCCCTATGGTTTCTGGGCCTGTAAGCTGACTTTCAGATAGCCGTCCCATAAATTTTCCATGATTATCACTATGTGAAAATACACATCTTCAGACATTGTTATTGGAACAAAGGAGGCAGCATTGACTTTGCCTTATGTTATTGAATTTGTCAAATGTGTATAGTCTCACCTCATTAAATATATAGTTAATGACAATTTTAATGTAGAATGCATTTCATAACTATGCATCTTTCATTATTGTAAATGTGAATCCTATGGTTCTACCCAATCATATAAACCTTTATACACTAAAACAAAAATCATACCAATGAATGTTTTCTACATGGTGGCACCTAGAGTTGCCAGAAAAGTCTTGCTTTTGGTATTCAGTACCTCTGTCTATAACAAATTCTCTCATTTCCAGTTCTTATAAACTCCTTATGTCCTCTCTCCTACTGAAATACACTGAATCCAGTTTTCACCACTGTGGAAATGGGACTAGATAGTAAGATTGATACTTGCCAATCAAATTTCAGCCTTGTTTTGGAATTTATATTGCACTGATAGAAACATAAACAGTACAAAATATGTCTGTTGTATTTTGAGAGGTATAGAAGGTTTCTGAAATTTTGTCTGTGCTGTATTTTTATACACATGACTCCAGGTAACTAAGAGTGGAATTCTGAAGTCAAGTTAGGATTCAACCTATGGTTTTATGACAGAATGACTAGGTATTCTTTATAGATATCTCAGATTAGTGACATTATCATGATATATTGAAAAGAAATATTTGAAAGTAATGTAAGATTTTTCGAGACTTGCAACCAACAACTGTTTGTTATGGCCAGCTGCCAGTTCTGCATAATTAATTTAACTGGGAAGTTGAGTAGCTTATGTGGACTTTTTCTTTGAGGATTCTCCTCATTTCCAGATGAGGATGAGTAAGATTAGAAAAGGGAATAGTAGTGCAGAATCCTACCAGAAAGAGTCTGGGTAAAGATTCCTATCTAATGATATCTGGAAATAGATAAATTAGAGAACTATAAAACTCTGTTATAGAATTTTAAGATAAAGATTCTGAAGAACAGAAAAGCAATTCTAAGCTTAAAATGTAAGACCATTATTCTGTATCTTCTTTTACTGTTTCCTTTTGAAAATTACATTGATATTAATTTATTAGTGTGATATAATAATTATAATAATATACAGACCCCTTGTTCTAATTCAGTATTCAGGATATATAAGCATAGTACTTATAGAGAATGTATCATTCTTAGATTAGAAATTAACCATTTTAGGTAAGAGGCTATGCAAACATATTAATTTCTGTTCTATTTTAAGCAGTACACCACCAAGCACTCATATAGATTCTTTAATTGGGAATGCTGAACTAATTCTCTTTCAAATGATCTCCTTATGACTTTCCTATTTCTATCAGTGATGCCATCCTTTTCTCGGGGTTGGAACTACTTCAAATTAGTCTTTAAGTGTTACAATGATTTCTTTTTACTGTTCTTTGTGACATTTTTCTTTTTTATTTCTCTCTACATGATTTTCACCCCCACATTGAACCTCTACTATTGTTATTATCTACTGCTTATTTCTCTGCTTCTTTCACTGTTTCTTTGCCTCACAATTTGTTCTGAACATTTCTGGCTGGATAATCTTTATAAAGTAACATTTGGTCACACCAGTACTACCTTTAAAATTTCTATTTGTTCTCTATTCTTTAAAAATTAAGTCCTATGTCCTTCAAACTTAAAAAGTATATATGCCCATCTTAATTTTCCAAATATATTTTCTAGTGCTTTCACAGAAGAGGTCTACATTATGCTTTTGAATCATACATATCTGGGCTTCAAGTCCATTTTTGTCACATATCAGTTTTATTACTTAGAACAAGCTACATCATTTCTATAGGTAGTGCCATAAAAAAAGGTAATTATACTTTGTTCAAAGTAATAAAGCTGATATATGACAAAATTGGACTTAAAACCCAGATCAAATGGAACATCTATGGTTAAAATAAGAGTATGCATCTTGGCTTGTCTTGGCCTGTCTTGGCTTCATATAAATATTTTTAGAAAATTCACTATTCTAGACACATTGCTTTGGTATTTAAACTTAGCTCTTTCTCATCCATCTATAGAGTTATTATATCACAATCATTTTTGTAGATTGTGATTCTTGGCCAGGGAGCTGTCTCTCAGAAAAACTGTATGAATATTACTGCTTCAGACCTTGATGCAATGTCCCTAGTGCATAATTAGCACTCAAGAAACAACTTTTGGTTAATTGATTCGAGACTGCTACTGATTCCTTTAGTGGTAACAGATGATGCAAAATTTTCAAGATATTAAATAACCCACCAAATCATTGTTACAGTTATATCATTGTAAAGTAATTCTTGAGTATAGGCATTTTTTTGCCTGAGGATATGACTTAACTATGCTTACTAGTTGGTTCTCATAAAAAATGAATTAGATTACAAAGGTGATGCTATATTCTTTAAATATTAAAACAATTAGATCTTTATTTGATTTACTCTTCTGGAAAAACAATGCCTTCAGGTAAAGGAGCAAGACACAGTTTTTTAATCACACTGAACTCTGTTTCTCAACAAGCAGATCAATTAATTCTTAGAGAGGACATACTGGGTTGGATGATACTTTACGGAAAAAAGAGTGTCAAGAAATAACAACATTATGTTATCTTTATGTTAATTTATTCTTTATTATATAATTGAAATAATTTGATTAAAATTGTTTTAATATAAAGAAAATCAGATATCCGTGTTATAATTGCTATAATTTGATTTTTTTTATTATACCCGCAATGAATAAAAGCCCGTCAGAAAATTCATGAAAGCTCTTTGTTACAAGTTATGTAAATCCAATATGAGTAAATTTAAGTAAATAAAAAGAGGAGAAGGAACTACTGGAAGATTATTTGAATATCTTATAAGACAGCTGAGACAGAGGATGAGGATCTTAGGGAGAACTGGAGAAAGGAACTCACATGTTGCCAAGACTTTCTCTCCTTCCTCCCACTTCCTTACTGGCTTCATGGTCTCTCTCATTACAGAATATCTTTTTCAAAGAACAATCCTAATTAACTCAACTTTGGTAGTTGCCCACTTCTAACTTCGTGAACTATGCCAAGAAAGCAGCATCACATTGTACAAAATGGTTGCTCCCACAGTAACCATATGGGTGGGAGGGGAAAGCAGGATGCTAGGAACAAAAGCAATGTGTCTAGTTTAATAACTTTTAAAAATGTGGCTTTAACCTAATTATTTAGGAGTTGATAGAGAAGTTCCGTTTAGTGGGGAAAGACTTAGAAACAAGGGGCCTCTTGGTTTTATTCAGTGGTAAATCTAGTGATATCTTTTAAGTGTCATGACATTTTTATGAAAATCCACTTTCACTGTATAAATCTCTATAAGAAATTTTTAAATTTAAGATTATTAAATTTTGTTTTCTTAGTTATTTAAAATATTAATATTATTTTGCTAGTGTTTCTCACAGGAATTGTGAAACTTGTGATATAGTTGGTGACTTGTATTGACATCACTCTGTGATTCTAGAAACACAAAAATAAGCTCACTGTTTACTAGGGGACAATGATACGCTTCTTCTTTTGCAACTGTTTGCAGCTAACTCTCACCCAAATCAGCCCAACAAACTAACAAAAATTTTAAAACTCTGTCAATTGTCTAGATGATAATTTAAATTGTGGTAGATTTTATAGATCCTTGAAATTTTTTCTAGTTTTCATTATCATAACAGTTCATATTAACAGAAAAGTGCAGATAAAACTAAAACTAACATGAAATAATTAAAATATTTTGCCAAATTTCTCTATATTTTGGTCATACACAGTTCCAGTCTTCTCTGGTCCCCTCCCCGATTCCAACCTTTTCTCTTTCTCCCATACGTAATCCTCACCTTGAAATGGGAGTGCCTTTTTCCTGTCCAGGTCTTTATATTTTCCCCACATGTGTATATAGACATAAACAATATATGGCACTGTTTTTGTGTGACTTTGGAAATTTGTGTCATTGGTAGCATACTAAAGAAATTCTTGTGCAACTTGAAATTTTTTTTCCTCGATATTGTATATACTAAGTGATGTTATGAGATAAGTTACCCAATTATTTTATTGCTGTACTATATTCCATGATATGTTACTATTGATGAACACTAACTTATTTCCATTAATACCAACAATACAGTATAAGCATCCTTATAGGTATTGTCTTGTATACAGTCTAAAGTTTTTCTAGGTCATATCTCCAGCTGATGGCCATTGGGTATATATATCTCTTTAACTTCACCAGGCATTGCCAAATTGTTTTCAAAGTTGTAGCAATTGACATCGTGTCTGAGTTTCTTGTTCTGTATCTTCACTGGTATTCGGTATGGTTACAATTTTCAATGTTTGCCAGTCTGATAGTTCCTCATTGTGGCTTCAGTCAGCACTTCCCTGATTATTAGTATAATTGAGAAACTTATTTTTCAGGTATTTGCATATCTTCCTGAGTGAATTGACTGTAAAGATCCTTGACTTAACCTTTTCAAAATTGAGTTGTGTGTATGTGTGTGTGTGTGTGTGTGTGTGTGTGTGTGTGTGCTTATTAATTTGTATGAGTCCTTTATAAACTCTGAAAAATTTTATTGTGATTTATATATTTTCCTTGTATCATCTCCCAGCACACAGCTTAAGTTTCTTTTAATTCAATTTTATTTACATGTATTAAAAATATTCAAGAGTATGAAGTCTTCTATATAGTCTCCTTCTCGTCCCTGTCTTACAGCCCTTCCCAGAGGCCATCTATAGAATCAGTTTCTTGAATATTTTTTCTAACATAATCTTTGTCCTCAGGTGTATGAGTACAATACATATACATGTATGTAATTCTTTTTTTAGCACAAATTATAGCAAACCAAATTGTTTTACACTTTTTATTTCTACTTAATATATCTCAAAGCAAAATATTTACAGAGCATATATGAATGTGATGTTTTCAAATTTGACCCGCAAACTTTCTGACATTCCTCTTGTTGACAGGTTGGGGTTCTATGTTTCCTCCCCCTGAATTTGAGCAAGTTTGTTACTGCTTAATCAAACCAGGTATGGCTAAATGATGCAACGTGACTTTCAAGGCTCAGTCAGAAAAAGCCATATAGTTTCCACCTAGTCCTCTTGAAATGGTCACTCTATAGGGAAGCTAGTACCATGGCAGACATCTGCCTATTCTGAGAAGACTCATGCAGGGTTATGGGTGAAGAGCCCCTGAGGATTGCCAGCCATGTGAGTCTAGCTCATCGAACTTTCAGATAAGAATATCCACAGGCAACATCTGATTGGAAATTCATGAAAGAACCCAGCTGAGAACTTCCCAGCTGAACCCTTCCTAAATTCCTGGCCCAAAAAATTATAAACCACATTAAATATTTGTTGTTTTATACTACCAAGCTTTAGAGTACTTTGTTACACAGTATTAGTAACCAGATTAATAACTACAGAGCAAAATAGAATTTATAGCAAAAAGAGTTTTTAAACTATATAGGAAGATATTTCATAATAATAAATTGAAAAAAGAAACATGTTATAGGCACATACTTATTCATCAAAACCTAGGTCTGGACTATACAAACAAAATAGAAAAAAAGATGTATTAACATTCATAATAAAAGATAGCAGGCATTTCTCAGATAATAACAGACCTAGTAAACAAAAGTCTATCAGAATTTAGAGAATTTAACTCACACACACACACACACACACACACACACACACACATACACACACATACGTATAATATACAGTTTAGGTAGTTTAACTAGTATATGTGTGTGTGTGTATATACACACATATATGTATACACACACACACACACACACACACATATATATATACACACATACACACACCCACAAGCATTATCTATATCAAATAAATGTGAATATGTATTTAAAAAAAACATGCCACATTGAACAAAAAATTTGACAAAAATTTCATCCTGCTTAACTAAATTTTACCACAAATAAAAAGAATTACATATAAGCCACTTTCACTGACAATTAGCATGAATTTAGAAATCTATACTAAAAATGTGCTCCTAATCTGCATATACCTAACATTTCTTTTTTATTATTGTTAAATTTAATGGGGTGACATTGATTAGTAAAAATTACATAAGTTTCAGGTACACAATTCTACATTACATCCTCCATACATTGTACTATGTGTTCATCACCCAAAATCAGCTCCATCACCATATATTTGTGTCCCTGTCCCTTCTCCCCAACTCTCCCTCCCCATTTACCCTCAGATAACTACAAAATTATTGACTGTGTGCATGAGTTTTGCTTCTTTGTTGTTTTCAATTTTATGTTCCACATATGAGTGGAATCATGTAGTTCCTGTTTTTTTCTGTCTGCTTATTTCACATGATGATTTTTAAATTTTTGTGTTTTTTGTTTTTCTATTTTGATTGTCCATTTATTCTGTTCTTCAGATTCTACATGTAGGTGAGATCATATGGTATTTGTCTTTCTCAGCCTGACTAATTTTGCTTAGCATGGTATTTTCTAATTCCATTCATGTTGTTGCAAAAGGTAAGATTTTATTCTTCTTTATGGCCAAGTAATTCTCCATTTTGTAAATGTACCATAGTTCTCTATCCAATCATTTATTGATGAACATTTAGGTTGTTTCCATATCTTGGCTATTGTGAATAATGCTGCAATAAACATAGTGGTGCATATATCTTTTTGAATTAGTGTTTTGGATTTTTTTGGATAAATGCCCAGGAGTGGAATTGATGGATCATAAGGTAGTTCCATTTTTAATTTTTTGAGGAATCTCCATACTGTGTTCCATAGTAATTGGACAAATTTGCAGTCCCATTAGCAGTATAAAAGGGTTACCTTTTCTCCAATATTTGTTGTGGTTGATTTATTGATGAAAGTCATTCTGACAGGAATGAGGTGGTATCTCACTGTGGTTTTGATTTGCATTTCTCTGATGATCAGTGATGCTGGACATTTTTTCATTTGTCTATAGGCCATCTGTATGTCCTCTTTGAAGAAATGTCTATTCAGGTCTTCCACCCATTTTTTTAATTGGGTTGTTTGTTTTTTTAGTGTTGAGTTGTATAAGCTTCTTATAGATTTTGAATATTACTGCTTTGTCAGTTGCCTCATTAGTGAATATTTTCTCCCATTCTGGGGGATGTCTTTCTGTTTTATTGATGGTTTCTTCTGCTGTAAAAAACTTTTTAGTCTGATGTAGTTCCATTTGTTTATTTTTTCTCTTTGTTTCCTTTGCCTGAGGAGATATATCCTTGAAAGTATTGCTAAGGGTAATATCTGAGAGGTTAATTCCTGTATTTTCTTCTAGGAGATTTATGATTCCAGGTTTTGTATTTAGGTCTTTAATTCATTTTGAGTTTATTTTTGCATATAATCCAAAAGGATGGTCCAATTTCATTTTTTTGCATGTATCTGTCCAGTTTTCCCATCATCATTTCTTGAAAAGACTGTCTTTACCCCAGTGTAAGTTCTTGCTTTCTTTATTGTAGATTAGTTGGCCATATAGACATGGATTTATTTCTGGGCTGTCTAGTCTGTTCCATTGATCTGTGTCTGTTTTTATGCCAATACCATTCTGTTTTGATAACTGTGGCCTTGTAGAATAATTTGATGTCTGGTAGCATGATTCCTCCAACTTTGTTCTTTTTCTTTCCAGGATTGGCTGTGGCTATTCTAGGTCTTTCACAGTTCCGTATTAAAAGATTACACATTCTATTTCTGTGAAGAATGCCTTTGGTATTTTGATGGGAATTGCACTATACATTGTTTTGGGTAGTATAGACATTTTAACTACATTAATTCTTCCTATTCATGAGCATGGCATGTGTTTCCATTTATTTGTGTCTTTGACTTCTCTCTTCAGTGTCTTATAATTTTCTGAATACAGGTCATTTACTTCCTTGGCTAAATTTATTTCTAGGTATTTTATTTTTTTGATGCAATTGTAAATGGGTTTGTTTTCTTAACTGCTCCTTCTGCTAGTTTGTTATTGGTGTATAAGAATGCAACTGGTTTCTGTATATTGATTTTGTATCCTGCAATTTTCTAAATTTATTTATCAGTTCCAGTAAATTTGGGGTCAAATCTTTGGGATTCTCTGTATACAATATCATGTCATCTGCAAATAATGATAATTTTACTTCTTCTTTTCTATTTAAATTCCTTTTATTTGTTTTTATTGTCTAATTGTTATGGCTAGGACTTCTAGTACTATGTTGAATAAGAGTGGTGAGAGTGGGCATTCTTGTCTTGTTCCTGATCTTAGGCAGAATGCTTCTAGCTTTTCCCCATTGAGTATGATGCTAGCTGTGGGCTTATCATATATAGCATTTATTAAATTGAGATATGTTCCTTTTATTTCCACCTTCCGGAGTCTTTTTATCATGAATGACTGCTGAATTTTATCAAATGCTTTTTCTGTGTCTATTGAAATGACCATATGGTTTTTATTTTTCATTTTGTTTACATGGTGTATCACATTAATTGCTTTATGTATATTATACCTACCTTGCATCTCAGAAATGAATCCCACTTGATCATGATGTATGACTTTTTAAATGTATTGGTGAATTTGATTTGCTAATATTTTGTTGGGAATTTTTGCATCTGTGTTCATTAGGGATATTGGCCTATAACATTTTTTTTTGTAGTGTCTGTATCTGGTTTTGGAATCAGGGTAATGGTGGCCTCCTAAAATGAGTCTGGGAGGCTGAACTCTTCTTGGAATTTTTGAAATAGTTTGAAAAGTATAAGCATTAATTCTTTTTGAATGTTCAGTAAACTTCACCTGTGAAGCCATCTGGTCCAGGACTTTTGTTTGTTGGAAGCTTGTTGATTACTGATTCAATTTCATTGTTAGTAATTGGCCTATTTAGATTTTCTGTTTCTTCTTGACTTAATCATGGCACTTTGTATGTTTCTAAAAAATCTATTCATTTTTTTTCCAAATTGCTGAATTTGTTGGCATATAGTTATTCATAGTATTTCTTATAATTTCTTGTAATTCTGTGGTGTCTGTTGTCACTTCTCCTCTTTCATTTCTGATTTTATTTATTTGGGTCCTCTTCCTTTTTTTCTTGAAAAGTCTGCTTAAAGGTTTGTCAGTTTTACTTATCTTTACAAAGAATCAGCTCTTGGTTGCATTGATCTTTTGTATTGTCTTCTCAGTCTCAATTTCATTTATTGCCACTCTGATTTTTATTATTTCCTTCTTTGTGCTGATTTTAGGCTTTGTTGTTCTTTTTCCACTTTCCTTAGGTGTAAGGTTAAACAGTTTATTTGAGATTTTTCTTGTTTCTTTAGGTAGGCCTGCATTGCTACATATTTTTTTTGCAGGACTACTTCTGCTGTGCGACATAAAGTTTGAGTAGTTGTGTTTTCATTCTCATTTGTCTCAAGATACCTTTTGATTTCTTCTTTGATGTCCTTGTTTACCCTTTCATTGTTTAATAATATATTGTTTAGGCTCCAGGTGTTTGTGTATTTTTCAGTTTTTTTTCTTGCAATTGATTTTTAGTTTTATACTGTTGTGTTCAGAGAAAGTATTTGATATAATTTCAATTTTCTTAAATTTATAGAGGCTTGTTTTGTGGCTTAACATTTGGTCTATCTAGGAAAATATTTCATCTGGGTTTGAAAAGAATGTATATTCTGCTGCTTTGGGAATGTAATTCTCTAAAAATATCAATTAAATCCATCTGTTCTATTATGTTATTGAAGGCCACTGGATCCACGTTGATTTTCTGTCTGGAAGATCTATCCATTGGTGTTAGTGGGGTGTTAAAGTCCCTACTATGATTATGTTACTGTTGACATCTGCCTCTATGTCAGTCAATATTTACTTTATGTATTTAGGTGCCCCTATGTTGGATGCATAAACGTGTACAAGAGTGATTTCTTCTTGTTGGAGTGATCCCTTTATAATTATGTAAATGTCTTTTTTTTGTCTTCAGTTAGTCTTTGTTTTAAAATATTTTCTCTGATACAAGTATTACTATCCCAGCTTTTTTAATTTCTATTTGCATGAAATATCTTTTTCCATCCCTTTACTTTCAGTCTATGTGTTTCTTTCTTTCTGAGGTGAGTCTCTTATAGACAATATATGTCTGAATCCTGTTTTCTTATCCATTTGGCTACCCTATGTCTTATGATTGGAACATTTAGTCCATTTACATTTAAGGTGATAATCAATAAATACATAGTCAACATCATGTTGTTAGTTTTTTATTTTCTTTTGTTTGTTTTATTTCTTCTGCTTGAGGAAGTCCCTTTAGCATTTCTTGTAAAACTGGCTTGATGGTAGTATATTTCTTTACCTTCTTCTTATCTGGTAAGTTCTTTCTCTCTTCTTCAATTTTAAATGATAGTCTTGCTGGGTAGAGTAGTCTTGGTTGTAGGCCCTTGTTTTTCATTACTTTGAGTAATGAAAAACCATTCTCTTCTGACCTGCAAAATATTTCTATTGAGAAATCTGTTGATAGTCTCTTGTAGTAAGTTGTTGTCTTTCTCTTGTTGCTTTTAGGATTCTTTCTTTGTTTTTAATTTTTGTAATTTTAACTATGATGTGTCTTGGTGTGAGTCTATTTGGGTTCATCTTGATTTATACTCTCTGTGCTTCTTGGGCTTGTGTGTCTATTTAATTTGCCAGGTTAAGGAAGTTTTCAGTCATTATATTTTTAAACAGGTTCTCAGTCCTTTGTTTGCTCTCTTCTTCTGGTACCCCTATGATCCAAATATTGTTACACTTGATGTTGTCCCAGAGGTCTCTCAGGCTATCCTCATTTTTAAATTTCTTTTTCTTTTTGCTCTTCCATTTGGGTATTTTCTGCTACGTTGTCTTCCAGATGGCTAATTCAGTTTTCTGCTTCATCCAACCTATTGTTGTTTCTTTCTAATATATTCTTCATTTGATTTATTGTATTCTTCATTTCTGATTGGTCTTTTTTTCTGGTTTCAATGTCTTTTTTTATAGTTGTAATCTCTTTGTTGAGATTTCAATAAGTTTCTTAAGCATTCTTATAACCTGTTCTCTAAACTCTTGTTCTGGTAGATTAATTGTCTCCATTTCCTTTAACTCTATTTCTGGTAATTTGTTTTGTTCCTTTATTTGGAACATGTTTTTCTGTTTTCTCATTGTGGTTTATTCTCTGTGTTTGCTTCTATGTAGTAGGTATATCTCTTATAGCTCTTAGTGTTTCCTTATGTAGTATGTGTCCTGGGTGGTCCAATGGTGCAATCTCTTTGATCACCTTTGTGTGTAATATAGAATCATCCCTTGAGTGTGTTGTGTGTGTTCTTCAGTTGTAGGTGAGTGGTATGTCCCTCACAGCACTCTGTTAACTGTCCAAGGATAGTGGCAGAGTAACATTGAAAGTTTCCTGGACTGCCTCAGACTGCTGAAGTTTGCAAGAAAGTCTTCTCCCATTATTAAGGTGGGCCTAATCACTCATCCACCTAGAGTGCCTCCATGTTAACAGAGCAAGTCTCTAGGGGGCCTGTGTTCAATTTTTGAAAAGAAAAAAAATCAAGAAACTGACACACACACACACACACAACCAAAAATATATGTAAAAAACAAACAAACAAAAATTTACTGACAGCCTCAGAGCTTACCACTGGTTGCATGTTAGCTTCCCTGAAGGTGGTGAGTGGTGGCAGAGCAGCACTGGAAGCTTTTTTCCAGGCAATCTCAGATTGCTACTCCTGCAAAAGACCTATAGAAAATTGTCCCTTGCTAGTAGAGCAGGACTGATTGCCTGGCCTTCCAAAGTTTCTATATGTGGGCAGGGCAATACTTTAGGGTGCCTGTGCAAACTTTTAGAGAAAAGAAGAGAAGGAAGGATTAATAATAACAATAAAATTAAGAAAACAATAAAAAATTAAATGTGAGGATTGAAAAATAGAACTTAAAAAATAAAAAATATAGAAAAAAATTAAGAAAAATAAGAAAATTAAAAAATTAAAGACATGAAATACAACTGAAGTAAATCAAGAAAAAGAGTTAAAAATGAAAAAAGAAAAAAATGAAAAAGAAAAAAGAAAAAACAGAAAAATACAGAAAGGTGAAATTAAAAAAAAAAAAACAACACAAAACCAGCTTGAAAGAACAAAAACAAAAAAGCTTTTTCTTTTGTTTTCTTCCTTCCTCCTCCCTTACTGTGTGTCCTACAGTATGTCGCTTGCAGCACACTTTTAGTTGTGCTGGAGGGGCAGTAGAGTGGCACAAAAAGCTCTCTGGTAAGTTGCAGACAGCTTCTCCTGCAAAAGTCTGCAGAAATGTGTTTCCCCACTAGTTGGGCGGGGCCAACAATTCAGCCAACCAGTGTTGGATTGGGCAAATCTCCAATGTGCCTGATCACACTGTGAAAGAAGAAGAAAAAGAAGAAAGGAAAAAGAAATAGAGAAAATGGTCATATTAATAAAAAAATTAAAAATATTAAAAATACAGATGTATAAAAACAGAAATTAAGAAAGAGTGATGATAAAAGAAAATTACAGAAAAGAATGAAAAAGAAGAAAGAAAAGAAAAAAACAATAATTAAATGATTTTTTTGGAGAGCCCAGTGGTTTTTCTCACTCTTATCTCACTCTTAGCTGTGCAGGGGGAGCAGCAGAGGGAGATGCAGAGAAGCACAAACATCTCCTCTGTGAGTCTGGAACAGCCTTTCCTTGTTCAGACTGAAAGAAATAAGACAAAGAAATAAAAACAAAAAACAAAAACCATTAGGAAAAGACTGTTCACTTTGCTGCCCAGGGTATTTTACTAGGTGTTTATGGCACACCTCTAGGTGATCTGGGTGAAATTCCAGGGTGTTTGTATGTTTTTGAAGAGGGGTGGGGAACCTTTTTTTATATTTAAAGATTTTAGCAGCTTTTTTTTCCCTACCCAGCAGCTTGGCTTCAGTTCAGCTGGTAGGGTGGGGCTGGGTGCCTGGCAGCCTAGAGCATCCCCGGGAATCTGGGTTAAGCTGTTGTGGGTGTGATTTTTGGGCATGTAGTGAGCATGTGTGGATTTTGTTAGACCAGTGAGGCCTGAGTTGATCTTTTTGAGGAGGGTTTAATTAAGAAGAAAATGGTGTTCTCCTGTATGCTACACATATCGCAAGCTCTGCTCAAACAATGGGATTCATCTCCCACTCCGAAAACCCACAGCTCAGTCCTTCCCAGAATGACTCTGTTACCTCCAGTGATGCCGTGCCTCCCGCTGAACAACAGGTGAATATGGCAAGTGGTCAAGCCCCTGCACACACCATACAAAAGAGCACCTGGACTTCCAGTCGACCTCCATCCCACTGACACAGATAGACAGAGTTCTGGATAATTTTAATTGACAGATGTAACAAGTTTTCCTCTCTCCAGCACTAGGCTCTTGGGCGGAGGGGGAGCAGTGTGGGCTTAGCACCCCTCACCCTTTATGAGAGCCACCACACCTGTGGTTTCCCTCCTGGAGCTCTCTCATTATCTGTAGGTTTGAGGCCATGCTGTTTCCCTACTGGTCTTGATTGGGCTTCTGTCTCTATATCCTCAGCTTTGGGGGTTCTCCTCAGTCCTCCAATGCTTGTCAAGATTGACTGCTACCTCATCTATTTGCAGTCCTGCTCTGGTCTGGGAGGTCGTAGATGCTGTGTCCACCTGATCTGCCATCTTCCCAATTCCTCCCCTAAGATTTCTAAGTAATTTTAATCATGAGAAAGTCAAATAGAAATGACAAACTATTTAGGATTAGAAACAATGAAAGTTCTATGTATTCAGTCCTGCAAAATATTGTCAAATTAGATGCAAGAGAGAAAATGTATAGGCGTAAATGAATCTATTAGACAAAAAACACTGTAAGATAAATTAACTAATATTTTAAGAACTTTTATGTTGAAAATTAAACAGATAATTCCAAAGGAAAGGGAGAACTGATCACATAGAGTAAGAGTAGCATTGACCAATGTAGTAGTTTTTAAGTACTGAATATAACAATTTACTACAAACTGAGTGGCTTAAAATGACAGAAATTTATCCTTTCACAGTTCTGGAGGCCAGAAATCTCTAAAATCAAGGTGTCACAAAACAGTGCTTCCTCCAAAGTTTCTAGAGGAGGATCCTTTATTATTTTTTTCTGGCTTGTGTTGGCTCCAAGAATCCCTTGACTTACGGCAACACTGCTCCACACTTTTCCTCTGTCTTCACAGAGTCTCCTCCTCTGTGCCTGTGTCTTCTTCTCTTCTGTCTCTTGTAAAGTCATTTGTCATTGGATATATAGGGCCCACTCAGATAATGCAGGATGATCTCATCTGAAGATCCTTAGATTAATCACATCTGCAAAGTTTCTTTTTTCAAATAAGGTCATATTCCCAGCTTCTTGAGGTTAGAATGTGAACTTATCTTTTGAGAGGCCACCATTTTATCCCACCACAGGCAATAAAATCAAAAGATACTTTTCTAAAATACTAACCAAATTCACTAAATTAAGAGATTAATTGAAGTTCAAATTTATAGAATAATTGCAAAAAACTGACACTCAGAATAAACTTTTTTTGTAAGCTGTTAAGAGAAGAAATCTGTCTTAATTTGATAAGGGTCATCTTTCTGAATTCCTGATCAAGGTCACACTCTAGAAAAATCGCCATTCAAAGTAAGAATGCTCATGCTCACCACTATTTTTCCACATGGTCCTGAAGAGCCTTGCTAAAACAGTATGACAAGTTTTAAGATATGAACATATTGAAAAGCAGTAGTGTAAAGCATACGAGATGGCTACTGAACTAGAAAAGCCAAATAGAACCAAATGACAAACTTAAAAGAGAAAATGTTAGCAGTGAAAAACTTATTGGCTTTTCTATACATAAATGATAGCAAATTAGGAAAGGTAATAGGGAAAAAAGATATGTTCAAAATAGTAACAGTAAGTATGTAGAAAGTGTCTATAGTAACACCCAACCAAATAACCATAGTCTTTATGAAGAAAACTAAAAAAAGTTAATGAAATCCATAAAATAAAATAAAAATAAATTAGCTATATCATTTTTATGGAAAGACTTAGTATTAAAAATCTGTCAATTCTACACACATTATGAAAAGTTATGAAAAAATTACCAAGTTTGCTAATGTCAAGGGTAGGTGGGCATATGGTCACAGATCTGTCATGTGCTGCTGAGTGGAGTCTAACACAGCACAGGCACCTGATAGCATTTTGTCAGTAACTGCTAAAATTTAAAATCTGCATTTCTTATCACCTGAAAATTCTATTATGTGGCATTTACTCTCAAAAATACTTACAAGTGAACAAAGGAATGCATATTTAATAAAGTTCACATAACCTAAATGCCCATGGTTAAGAGTTTATATAAATGTTGGTTTATTCACATAATGAAATTCTAATTAGCAGTTTAAAGTTAACTTATGTGATCCAATATGTATATGCCACTTGAAACATTTAAGCTATAGAATATATGCAGTCTGATACCATTCACCAGAAACATAAAAACACCACAGTCATTTTTAATGGTCCATCTATGTGTATATAAATAAGTGAAGAAGATTCTAGAAGAGTACACATAGTGGTTTTGTTTCAGAGTGATGTCAAACTTTAGTATTTTCTGTAGTAATTCTTTGAAGGTGGATTTATTCTAGTTTGACTTGAGTACTTGAAATATAAAAGAAAGAACATATAATTGGGATGCACGTATGAAGAAAACATGGAAAAGATTTTTAAGTGAAAAGGTTCAAATTTAAATTTTCTTAACAGGAATAGCTTATTTGTAGTTATTTTAAAAACATACTTTTTTAAACAAACATTTATTAGAACTAATCTACTTTCAATATTTGGGTACTGTTTTTGGTATTTGTGTCAGGGATAAAATAAATAAAAGGTTAGAAGCTTTTGGAACTTAATCTTTTGGTGGAAGAAAGTTGACAATAAAATAATAGTAAGTTAATTAAAGAGGATGTTAGAAGATAATGAGTGTTATAGACAAACACACAAAACAAGTTAAGAAGGGTGATTTGGGTGTAAATTTTAATAGAAATGTCCAGGTAGGCCTCATTGAATGGATGACATATAAGAAAAGATTTGGTAAGGTGAAGGTGTCAGCCATGTGACTATCTGAGGGGCTAGTAATATAATTTATTTTCCAAGATTGCTGAGTCAATGAAGGATTGTTCTATGTGTTTAAAATGCACTATCTTTACAAGAAAGGCTCTTAACAGATTATTTTCTCTAATACCACGTCAGAACAGAGGGTCACCATAGAACTATGGCAATGTCTTATCAATTCCTTTATTGAATAGAATCAATTTTATTTCTATATAAGGATAAAATAGAATATAATGAAATAAGACACTATGATAATTTCAGTTTATTTTCCTCTCGATAAGCTATATAGAAATTAGACCATTGGCCATATATGAAAGAGACAACCTTTTCAAAATGGAGAATCCCCACTAACATTTTGGTTTTATGAGAAGTGGTATAAAGCCTGCCATTCACACCTCCCTCTCCCCCAACTCCCCCCATTCAGTTTCATACTTCTTCAAAAAACAGTCTATACCACTTAGTAAGACCCCAGCTGTTTTAAAATCAAGGCTGGTGCTTTCCCAGGGGTGCAGTGAATATAGCAGATTATGCTGATCCCTGAGGCTCTGGGTTCAGGAGGGAGGACCCAAGCAGAGCAAAGATATAGCCTTGCAATAGGTAGGAAGAAATGCATGTAGAGAAGAGTGACAGGTAGATGCAGGGAGCATTTAGGTGAATATGGGCTGGAGAATGATGGGGTCTGTGGTTGGCTTGAAGATCTGAAGTCACAGGTATTTTTAGTACATTGGAAAAGCGCATAAGCAAAAGAGAAAGAAGCTTATGGCTACAAATTCTGATTTACACAGAATCAAGATGTGAAGCAGGTTTAGTTGTTAATTTAATCTGCTCTGGAGTTAACACAAGTAGAACAGAGTTTGAGGCCAATGCCTTTGATAGCTCTAAAGGAAACTAGGTTTGGTGCTTCATTCAAGAACTAAGGCAGGGAGGCAACACCTCTGATGGCATGTGCCCAGTAGTTGGAGCATACAGTCCTTTGTAGATCCAAAGGCCTGAGTATATGGAAGGACATCATATTCTCTAGATCTGTATCTCTAGCCAGTCATCAATATTCAGTACCTTTGTCCATATTCTAGAAGCAGATACGGTGGTGGTCTTCTGGAAGCAGGTGTTTAGAAATTAGGAGTTTAAGAAGTTCCCTGGTAGTAAGGTCTGTGGAAGGTAAAAGGGTGAGGAAGTGGAATATGGAAGGGAGAGCAGCCCTCAGTCAGCTTAGTGGGGAGTTGTGGAGCAAGGACTGCCTGCAGGCAAAGCCCAAGGTCCTAAGATAAGCAGCCTGGAAGGTGCCTTGTTTTGTGGTTTTTAGCTGCCTCAGTCTAGAAAAGACTGGCCTTGGCATGAGAGCTGATGTGGACTCTGAAGGGGGTCACACTGGAGTTGTCAGCTCTTTCATCTCTGGATTGCACTAAAGTGAAGCTCTTTCCTGAAGGGAGAGCTGAGCCAGGCATGCTGGAGATGCATGGCTTCTATCTCTGTGTCCTGTGTCTTCACTTCTCAATCTATAGTTGGGAAGAAGCACCTTCAGGGTTCCAGTGGCCTCCCAATCTGGCAGACACTTTGAAGAAGAAGGTCAGTAGGAAGAGCCACAGCTTGCAGTGGCAAAGATCCATTGGATGTTCCTCTGACCCTCAGCTGTCACATCTTCCAGGCTGAATTGCTCACAGGATGGTGTGACCCAAACTCTCCATCCTGAGGCTTTTGAACTGCTGGTAACAAAACACACACTTCTCAGGCCAGAGCTCTTACAAATAAAGGTCATGTTCAGCAGCCCTGGCCGGAGAAGTGGACAAGAGAGTGCCAAGAGGTGCCTAAGCAGACAGAATCCAGATATTTCTCTTGTCCTAATTTATGAACAAGCTTTTTTTTTTTATTGGTGGGTCGTTCAGCTGGACCCCTTCCCCCCACTCAATACAACCATAGGTACAAGCTGGGGGAGGGGCCCTGGATAACTTATAGATAACATGAATTTGGACTTCACGCTCTTCCTGCTTACTTGTGCCCTTAAGTCTTATTCAGGGTCAACTTCAGACATTCCATTTGTATATTTAGAAGGGCTGCTTCTGAGCAGCCAGCTTGATTACTTGGTGGGTCAAGGACCCAGCTCATAAGGGGCAGTGCAGAACATGTAGGGACTTGTGGCCATACAGCCAGTGGGACCTACAAACAGAATGTTCTTATTCCAGAAATCCAGGGGCTGGCTTTGTGTTTCTTCTTCCCCTGGGGCTTGACATAACCTTTACACTGTATCTTTTCTTTACCACAAACACCTCCAAGGTCATAGGAGTCTACAGCTCATATGGTTGTATCAGCTAGGCCAGCAGGTAGCAGACCAGACCTGTTATATACCCCAGGACATACTCAGAACTGGCCACATTTATTAAATAAATATTGTTGTTTGTTCCATGTGAATGATATTTCTGATTCTCACTTCTGATTCTCTTTTCTTATTGGGATAGAGAAGAATAAACTTGCTAAATCAATAGCCACATACCTGTATCTGAAGTTGTATTTATCTATTCCTGATTTCTGTAGGCTCCATCTTGGTAATGGAGGCAGTCACTAACTGACTGCCCTACTTGCAATAGTATGACATTTTTTCCTAAGGGTCATTGGTGCTTCCCTGTCTACATCTGTGGATCCTGACCTCAAAAAGTGTGTTCACTACTTGAGAACCATAGTAGATAGAATATGGATAGAACAAAAAGTTGAGAGAAATAGCTTTTCAGGCCTACCGCAGCAATTGTCTCGCCGCTTGATTTGGGTAAGTTTATAAATATCTTTCTACTATGTACCTGAATTATAAACATAGGATAATGACCTGTAACATATCTCATGGAGATCCTATGAGAGGTAAATGCAAAGGAGCATGTGAACTTGCTTGTATTTAAATGGCAACACATATATATACAAACACACAGCATTATTTGTGTGAGTTTGTCTTACACTTAGTTGCTCAATGTTGACTATACATTTTTTTCATATTTCTAGATATTGTGCTAAATATATTTAATCAAGCCTTAGAAGTGGGGTTATTTTTCTAATTTTTGATGTGACAATAGGACCATACAGCAGAGGAGTGTTCTGGCCCAGCCAACACAGGCAGGAGGTAAAAGCCAGTATAGGAATGACTCTTAGACCAGGGATTTGGGGAGGTGCCATGAGCAAGATAATGTTAGGCTTAAAGTCACATCAACCTGAAAACAGTAAAGGCTTTTAAACTTTAGGGGAGAAAAACTCAAACAAGTAACCAGGAAAGATGCCCTCAAATACCCAATTCTGCCCAGTCCTCTCTGCTGAGTTCCAAGTGACTGCTCCCCTAAGGGTTTGATAAGCATTTCCAGTGGAACCTTGTCAAAATAGAATTGTGACTACCCCCTTTACCTGAACTGCTTCTCTCCCAGCCTTCACCATTCACCCTTTGCTCTGGAGAAAATCTAGATTTCTTTTTATCATCCTCGTATCTGCTCTATCAAGAAGTCCCTGGTGCTAACTTCAAAATAAGTCTTGAATCTGATCACTGGTCCCTGTGATCATTCTACCATCCCAAATTGTGATATTCCTTGCGATGACTGTGATAGGTTTCCATATGGCTTTCAACCTACCTGGGTGATATCATGCCATCACCTCTCCTACAACTCATATCCCTCCTCAGCTCACAGCTCCGCAAGACTCCCTGCTGCACCTTGGTTGGAAGCCAAACTCCTTAGCATTGCCTTCTGGTCCACCTTCCAATTTCTTGTTAAACAGGAGGCTGCATAAAGCAGAGAGGAGGAAGAAGAGGCTGGGAAATGGACTGGAGTCACATAGCAGTGGTCCTGGAATAATAACACATTCATGATCATTAAAGTATAGTAGGCAAAAAAGGGGGAATTGACTTTTCAAAATTTTATTTACTTTTTTCCTCAGAATGATTTCTTTCTTCAGCAATTTTTTCTATCAAAACAAAACACAGAATACCAACAACAACCCCACTCCTCCTTGCTTGCTTACATTTTCAGTATAATACTAATTAAAAATTGAAACTGTCACAGAAACAAGGGTTTATAGTGGAAATATTGAGCATCCTTCAATTAGAAACAACAAAGGACATACCAGTTGCACAGCATCAATTTTGTTTATAGTGCATGTGTGTAGGTGTGTGGATAACTTAGTTGTGGAACTATTGCTGTTTTGTTATCACAGACTCAGCTCAGAGTCTTTCAGTTGTTTTATCTGTCTTCTATCTGTTCCTAACAATAATAATTTATATCTATAGAAACCAAAATGCATAATTGCCATATCATGACCACTCCATTGAACTGTATGAAAGAATAATGAGGAAGTTCCTTAGTGGTGTAGTGGTTAGGCTTTGGCACTTTCAACACCACATCCTGGTTTTGATTCCCAGCCAGGGAGCTACTCCCCCTCCCACCCACAAAAAAAAGAATAATGAGGTCTCTCATTCTCTCTCTAGTTCATATCTTAAGCATTAGTGCCATAAGTATGGATCATATCACATATGTAAGACTAAAAATATATATGGACTAAACACTAATGAGGTTTTGAATGACTAAGTGACTAGACCAATGGTCTGGGAATTCAGGATGCAAATTAACCACTTCTTGATCTTTGTCTTTCTATCATTTCCATATAAAGTATATTATGAGTGTAATGTAGGATATGGGGCAGGCAGTAAAAGAAAGAAATTAATACATCAGTATTTTTTTTATATTAAGGGTTTCTGTTTCTGAGTCCTGTATAGGAAAAGTAAAATAGTTTGGTTTAAGGGATAGAACTACTGACCATGGGCATCTATACTGCCCTGAGTCTGATTACATAATGGTGGTCACTAGTGAAGATACGCGCAAAGAAGAGAACAAGGCATAAGGATGTCATAATGCCCTCCCACCCAACATTTGACATCTGATAATTAGGTACTACTTTTTAAATTATTTTATATCTATGTACCACTTTGCTGTTATCTATCAATATTTTATTTAAAGAAACTTATTGTTTAAAATAAATATGTAAGACTTGTACTAAGCAACAATACCCACATTTCATACTTTTAATGCACTACTTGCATTTCTAACACTATTAAAAGGAACTCATTACTGACCATCTCTCTAGAGCAGCCATTGTCATCCACCGTGCTTCACTTCCTGTGCCTTTACTCTATCTAATTTTTCTTCATTAAGCCTACTAGTACTGATCCTTATGTTAGGTCTTTGTTTATGTCCTTATTGTTTACTACTCACCAGAAGAAGGTAGGGGCTTGGTTTTGTCCCCATGACTTCTCCCTGGGTCTACTAGAGTGACTTTTGCACAGTGGCACTAACTAATATTTAATGAAATAGTGTGAAATAACATATGCCTCTCTGTATACCATGTTGAATACCAGCAGATTTAGAACACTTGGTCAAAGTCTTAGTTTTCATATTAACTAGTCAACTACTTCAACCCTTTTGAATTACAAAGATGTCATGAGAGGAAATGTGGGGAGTGTGGTGGACAGTGCTGGCTGTCTCTCCAGCACCTACCCTTATTAATTTCCTAAGAGCCTAGAGGGGAGTTTCATTGGTCCCAGGTGGATCTTACTTTTTTGCTGGAAACAGATTTAGAAATGCTGGTCAAAACCACCCATTTCTCTGAACATAGTAATTCTTTCAGAAAAGGGCATATAACTCACATACATCAATGAAATTCAAGAAGAGGTTTCTGGGAAATATTTCTTACTCTTTAGAACCTCTAGTAAATCATGCAGTTTTTCTCTGACATAGTGTAATAGAAAGGACACCAGGAAGGAGCCAGGAAACCTATCTTCATACTTTACTTATTTTGGCTACATGAACCTTAAGAGATTCTGTAGCCTAGCTAAGCCCAAATTTGTTAAATGTGAAATAACATAATTAGCCTCACTATCAAATTTACAGAATTATTTTGGAAATTAAGGGAGAAATTTTATAGTAAAATGTTCTACAAAATATAAAATGTAAATAGTATTCCTTGTTTTTGTTTGTTTGTTTGTTTGTTTGTCATTTTAACAGCTGGAAACATGTACTTCCATGTCAGTGTGCCATCACTCACAGCCTAAGTGGGTTTTTCTACTTTGGTTTATTGTGCTTTGGGGTCAATCTTGATATTGGAGAACAGACTACAGTGAATGAATAAAAGAGTATGTCTAGACATGATAAAGGACCAGTTCATAGAATGCTCATTCATTCTACCTGAGTCTTCCTGGCAGAGTCCCTATGAATTTCAACAGTTCCAAAGTATGTCTTTGGCCATAATGAGAGAGAAAACAAAAGATTTTTAAGGTTACTTTAAAAACAT
The DNA here is from genome assembly GCA_004026885.1 of Lyroderma lyra. Taxonomy (NCBI): domain Eukaryota; kingdom Metazoa; phylum Chordata; class Mammalia; order Chiroptera; family Megadermatidae; genus Lyroderma; species Lyroderma lyra. The sequence goes on from PVJL010004652.1 coordinate 106,030, forward strand.
TTCATGCTCTTTAAGGTAGAGAAATTCATGCTACCCAAGTTTCTGTTTTGTTCTCTCTCTACTTTCTTTCACACATGGAAACTTGATTTACCCTTTAGGTGCAAAACTTCAAAATAGTCAATACTAAAAAATGAGGATTTTCACAAGCCAGGTCCTTTGAGTAAACAGGTTTTAACAAGGCTACCTGTGTGTTTGGAGTCCACAGTTCAAGGGCTTTGCAAGGCAGCCAAGAGCTGGCTGCACAAGGACACTGCTCAGAATGTGGTTTCTGGTTTCTGGAAAAATATGACATTGGGAGTAAGGTTGTTTGGTCTCTGGAAATAATTCAAGACATAACTTATGGCCTGCCTGCCTTCCTTGAAGAGAATAATAATAATGTAATCAGTAATGCCTTAGCAACATGTACCAAAATATTGATTAAATGCAGTTATCCACAACTATATGTCCTAGTTAAGATGTACTTTCCAATGTCGCTTTACTGATTTACCCCTATGATCTCACTTGTTTTGCCCACCCTATAAAATAAACTTGCTGCTGCCAAAAAAAAAAAAAAAATGAGGATTTTCAACCAAGATGGCACAGAAGGTAAATGCTTCAATTACTTCCTCACAACTACATCAAAACTACAACTACACTACAGAACAACCATTACTGAGAATTCCCTGAAGTCTAGCTGAACCAAAAGCCCTACAACCAAGAACATACAGAAAAAGCCACCTTGAGACTGGTAGGAGGGACAGAAATATGGAATAGCCTAGTCTCATACCCATGTGTGACCATTAAAAATCAGGAGGGATACCTTGGTTGTAGAGGTATCCCCTTCGGAGAAGCAATGCATTCCAACACCACATCAGGCTCCCCAGCTTAAGGTTTCAGTGCTGGAGTGAAAAGTCCCCATAACTTCTGGTTGTGAAAACCAGCAGAGATTGTGGATGAAATGAAGGGTGCCTGCAGTTGCAGGCAATTTTATTTTTTTCTTTTTTTTTAATTCATTTTTATTGTTAGACTTATTGGGGTGACATCTGTTAGCAAGGATTACATAGGTTTGAGGCATACAATTCTACAGTGCATTGTCAACTTGATGTATAATAAGTTCACCACATAATGTGACTTCTCTTTCCATCACCTTATATTTAGCTTCCCCTGCTCCTCTCCCACCCACTGCCTTTTCTCCCCTACCTAACACACTCATTCCCAAAAAAACATTGAACTATTGATTGTGTCCATGGGTTATTTGTTTGCTCATTTCTTTTTTCTTTGCTTTCAGTTTTATATTCCGCATAAGAGTGAAGTTCTACAGTTCTTTGTTTTTACTGTCTGGCTTATTTCACTAAGCATGATGATCTCCAGGTCCATCCATTTTGTTGCAAATGGCAATATTTCATCATTTCTTATACCTGAGTAATATTCCATTGTGTATATGTACCACAGCTTCTTTATCCAGTCATCTGTCGCAGGGCACTTTGGTTGTTTCCATGTTTTGGCCACTGTGAACAGCGCTGCGATGAAAATTGGGGTACATAAGTCTTTGCAGACAAAGGTTTTCAAGGCTTTTAGGTAGATCCCCAGAAGGGGGATTGCTGGGTCAAATGGTAGCTCCATTCCCAATTTTCTGAGGAACCTCCACACTGCCTTCCACAGTGGTTGTACAAGTTTGCACACCCACCAGCAGTGTACCAGAGTTCCTTTTTCTCCACATCCTCTCCAGCACTTGATATTCCTTGTCTTGTTGATAACAGCCATTCTCACAGGTGTGAGGTGGTCTCTCGTTGTGGTTTTGATTTGCATTTCCCTGATAGCTAATGAGGATGAGCATTTTTTCATATGTCTGCTGACATTTGTATTTCTTCATGGGAGAAGTGTCTGTTTAGTTCTTCTAACCACTTTTCAATTGGGTTGTTTGTTTTTTTGTTGTTAAGTCTTATTAGTTCTTTATATATTTTAGATATTAGACCCTTATCTGAAGCATTATTTGCAAATATTTTCTCCCATTCAGTTGGCTGTCTCTTTGCCTTGTTGATGGTTTCTTTTGCTGTGCAGAAGCTTTTTAGTTTGATATAGTTCCATTCATTTATTTTTGCTTTTACTTCCCTTGCCTTTGAGGACAGGTTCATGAAGCCTTCCTTGAGTCCTAGGTCCATAAGTTTAGTACCAATGTCTTCTTCTATACAGTTTATTGTTGCAGGTCTTCTATGAAGGTCTTTAATGCATTTTGAGTTAATTTTTGTATATGGACAGAGTTCACAGCTCAGCATGATTCTTTTGGATATGTTTTTCCAGTTTACCCAGCACCACCTACTAAAGAGGCTGTCTTTTTCTCATTGTATGTTTTTTGCTCCTTTATCGAAAATTATTTGTCCATATATGTATGGGTTTATTTCTGGGTTTTCAGTTCTATTCCATTGGTCTTTATTTCTGTTCTTCGGCCAGTAACAAGCTGTTTTCACTATTGATGCTTTGTAATATAAATAGAAGTCAGGAAGTGTGATGCCACCAGCCTTATTCTTTTTATGTAGTATTGCTTTCTCAATTCGAGGTTTTTTATCGTTCCATATAAATCTAATCATTCTTTTATCTATTTCACGAAAGCATGATTGTGGGATTTTGATGGGTATTGCATTAAATCTGTAGATTGTTTTGGGCAGAATGGCCATTTTAACAATGTTAAGTCTTCCTATCCATGAACAGGGGATATTTTTCCACCTCTTAAAGTCTGTTTCAATTTCTTTCAAAAGTGTCTTATAGTTTTCTGTGTATAAGTCTATCACATTCTCTGTTAAGTTAATTCCCAGGTATTTCATTCTTTTTGTTGTGATACCAAAAGGAATTGACTCCCTCATTTCTTTTTCTGAGGATTCATTGTTTGTATAAAGGAATGCTGTTGATTTTTGTACATTGATTTTGTATCTTGCAACTTTACTATATTCGTCAATTGTTTCTAATAGTTTCCTGGTGCAATCTTTGGAACTTTTTATATAAAGGAACATGTCATCCGCAAATAGTGACAATTTGACCTCTTCTTTCCCAATTTGGATACCTTTGATTCCTTTCTCTTGCCTGATTACTGTGGCTAGAACTTCCAGTACTATATTAAATAACAGTGGTGACAGGGGACATCCCTGTCTTGTTCCTGGTTTTAGGGGAATAGGCTTCAGCTTTTCCCCATTCAGTATGATGTTAGCCGAGGGTCTGTCATATATGACTTTTATTATGTTGAGATACTTTCCTTCTATACCTATTTTATTTAGTGTTTTGATCATAAATGGATGTTGTACCTTGTTGAAAGCTTTCAATGCTTTCAATATGGTCTTTATCTTTGATATTGTTTATGTGGTGTATCACATTGATTGTTTTTTGTATGTTGAACCATGTTGTGCTCCCGGGATGAATCCCACTTGATCATGATTTATGATCTTTTTAATGCATTGTTGTATTCTGTTTGTTAATATTTTGTTCAGGATTTTTACATCTGTGTTCATCAGAGATATTAATCTATAGTTTTCTTTTTTTCTGTTGTCTTTGCCAGGCTTTGGTATTAGGGTAATGTTGGCCTCATAGAATGAGTTAGGAAGTATTGCTTCCTCTTCAATGTTTTGGAAGAGTCTGAGGAGGATAGGCATTAATTCTTCTTTGAATGCTTGGTAGAACTAGTTGGTGAAACAATCTGGACCAGGGCTTTTGCCTTTAGGGCGATTATGGATAGTCATTTCAATCTCGTTGCTATTGATTGGTCTATTTAGATTATCCAGTTCTTCTTGGTTCAGTCTTGGTAGGCTATAAGTTTCTAGAAACTAGTCCATTTCTTCTAGGTTGTTAAATTTTGTGGCATAAAGTCCTTCATATTATTTTCTTATAATCCTTTGTATTTGTGTGGTATCAGTGGTAATTTCTCCCCTCTCATTTCTAATTTTGGATATTTGCATCCTTTCCTTTCGCCCTTTGATCAGTCTCGCCAGGGGTTTGTCAATTTTGTTGACTTTCTCAAAGAACCAGCTCTTCGTAATATTAATTTTTTCTATTGTCCTTTTGTTCTTTAATTGGTTTAGCTCTGCTTTAATTTTTATTATTTCTTTCCTTCTGCTGACTTTGGGTTTTGTCTGCTCTTCTTTTTCTAGTTCCTTAGGATGGGATGCTAAGATGTTTGCTTGTGAATTTTCTTGTTTCTTAAGATAGGCCTGTAATGACATAAATTTCCCTCTTATTACCGCTTTCGCTGTGTCCCAATAATTCTGATATGTTGTATTTTCATTGTCGTTAGTTTCTATATATTTTTAGTCTCATCTTTTATTTGTTCATTTATCCAGTCCTTTTTTAATAAACTGTTGCTTAATCTCTATGTATATGTGGTTTTTTCTGCTTTCCTTTTACAGTTGATCTCCAATTTCAAAGCTTTGTAGTCTGAGAATACACTTGGTATGATTTCGATCTTCTTGAATTTGCTGAGGCTACTTTTGTGTCCCAGCACGTGGTCTATTCTTGAGAATGTTTCATGAGCACTAGAAAAGAAGGTGTAGTCTCTTTTTGCTGGATGAAGTGTCCTGTATATGTCAATTATGTCCAAATGCTGTAATGTGTTGTTTAGAGCTGTTATTTCCATATTTATTTTCTGTTTAGATGATCTGTCCATGGCTGTTAGCGGGGTGTTTAAGTCTCCCACCATGATTGTGTATTCATCAGTTTCTTCTTTCAAGTCTGTTAGTAGTTTTTTTGTGTATTTTGGTGCATCCTGGTTGGGAGCATATATGTTGATTAGTGTCAAGTCTTCTTGTTGTTGCATTGTGCCTTTTGTCATTATGTAATGACCATATTTGTCTTTTACTATCTTTTTTAACTTGAAGTTTATTTCATCAGATATCAGTATGGCCACTCCTGCTTTTCTCTGGTTACCATTTGCTTGGAATATTGTACCCCATCCTTTCACTCTGAGTCTGTGTTTATCCTTACAGCTGAGGTGTGTTTCTTGGAGACAGCATATGGATGCATTCTATTTTTTAATTCAGTCTGCTACTCTGTGTCTTTTTGTTGGTGAGTTCAGTCCATTGACATTTAGAGTGATGATCGATATGTGAGGATTTCCTGTGGCCATTACTTATTTCTTTCTTTGTCTTTGTTTGTTTGTTTGTTTGTTTGTTTTTGTTCATTTCTTGTTGCCCCAACTTTGTTCCATTTGTCCTGATGTTTCGTTTCAGGCTAAAGAGCCTCCTTCAGTATTTCTTGCAGTGCTGTCCTCGTGCTGGCAAATTCCCTCAGCTTCTGTTTGTCTGAGAAGGTCTTTATTCCACCTTCATATCTGAAAGATAATTTTGCTGGATAATTTATTCTTGGCTGGAAGTTTCTCTCTTTTAAATTTTTGAATATTGGATTCCACTCTCTCCTGGCTTGTAGAGTTTCTGCTGAGGAATCTGATGCCAGCCTGATGGGTTTTCCTCTAAAGGTTATAGTTCTTTTTTCCCTGGCTGCCTTGAGAATTGTCTCTTTGTCTTTAGTTTTGGACATCTTTAGAACCTTGTGTCTTGGAGAAGATCTCTTAGGGTCCAGGTATCTAGGGGACCTGTTTTCTTCTTGAACTTGGGGTTCCAGATCTTTCTATGGGTTTGGAAAGTTCTCATCTACGATTTGTTTGAGTATGCTCTCTGTAGATTTCTCTGCCCCCTCTTCTATTCCTGTTATCCTGATGTTGTTTTGTCTCATGTAGTCGGATATGTCTTGCAGAATTCTTTCAATCCTTTTGGTTCTATATTCCCTCTCTTCCTCTTTCTGAGCTGTTTCCATGTTCTGATCTTCAATATCACCAATTCTTTCCTCCATCTTGTTGGTCCTGTTTCCTATGGCAGTTATTTCATTTCTCACTTCTTTTATCGTATTATTCATTTCTCGTATTTCTGTCTCAATCTTTCTTATGTTTTGGATTTCTTTGTTAAATTGTTTTTTTTGTTCACGGAGTTCCTTTTTTATGTCGTTTATATCTTTTTTTATATTATTTATCTCAGCTATGGTGTTCTGCCAATAGGTTTTCATTTCTCTCACAGCCTTTAGAATGGCTGCTTTAAATTCTCCGTCACTTAAATCCGACCCTTCCAGTTGTAACAAGCTGTCTTCTGCGTAAATTTCATGTTCTTTCTGAGGAGTTTTAGTTTTTAAGGAATTCATCCTGTCCGCTGGGTTCTTCCTCTTTGACATGAGGGCTTTATGTTCAGTGCCCAGATTATTGCTTTTGTGGTGTCTTGCTGTAGAGCAGACACTAGGTGGCACTGGGGGTCAAGTTTTGGGGGAGAGGGGCCTGTTTGTTTCTCGTTTCTGATCTCCTAGTGCATTTGGAGGCTATGCGCATATATCCTGGGGAGAGGCCAACAAAAGGGGCTCCAAGGGCGTCTCTGCCTTCTGCCCTTTGCTGGGGAAGCTGTTCTGAGGCTTGTTTCTGCTGGTTCAGGTGAATGCTATCAAATCAGTCTTTCTTCCTAGCCCTGATTCAGCATCTGGCTGTCCACGGGCTCGCACTGCTTTCAGAACCTGGGGAGCACGAGGAAGTGCACATTCCATAAGTCCAAAGCTGTGGGCCTGGCCTGAGACAACAGGGTCACCTTTGCAGCGGGCTGGGAACAGGAACTGCAGCCCTGTGTAGGTCTCCAGGGGGCTTAGAGCTGGGGTGTCATCTTTGCAGTTCAGAGTCCTCGCTCAGCCTTTCTATCACTCAAAAGTTCCAGAGGCTGGTTCACAAACTCCGTCCCCAGCTCCCCAGTCTCTCTCCCCTCCCCCAAACTGCGCAGCTCCGAATAGTCAGCAGGGATCGTGTCCTGTTGTAGTCTGTCTCTGCTCCCTTCCCTCTCCCTGACTCACCCCCTTCTTGCCAACCTTCAGGTGCTTACTTGTGATTTGTGGATTTCTCAACAGCCGTTTTGTCACTCAGGGTCCTCTTTCTTGGCTCCTGGACGGCCGTTCAATTGTGTTTTCTGGGAGAGGCTTTAGGGACTTCCTCTCCAGTCGCCATCTTGCCTTCTTCCTTGCAATTTTCTTAAAAGGTCCACTCATGAACTTACCTTATTTTTCCGTATATAAGACTCTCATGTTGTCTAAAATTGTTAGACCAAAAATTGGGCTAAGTTGTCTTAAACACGGGAGTAATGAGTTGAGAGGGTTTCATAATATTAGATTAGAAAAGTAGGAATTGTCTTATATTTGGGGGCATCTTATACACAAAAAATACAGTACTTGCAAACAAACTCACTTTGATCTCCAGCACTTGGGCAGCTGCTGGAAAGGCACCAGGGACATATGAGGAGGAACTAAGTTGTTTGGCTTCATGACAAAGGCAAGAGAGGCAACTTTCTCCCACATGGAGAAGCTGATAGAACCCATTGTTGCTTTGTTGAATTTCCCCCTTCCCAGCGTGCAGACACAGCTGGCCACCATATTTGAGTCTCCATCAATGACTAGCACCATTCATTTGTTCTGGTTCCCTGAGACACTGCCTCACTTAAATTTTGGGCACACACAAGCCACTTCCAGAGGCGTTTCCATATAAATCGCCCATTTTGGCTCATACTGTGGATTTTCCTAAAATGTCTCAAAGATTCATAAAACTCAGACAATCAGCATTTGACTTTGGCATTTCCCATAACTCTAGATGAGCAGCCCTAAGCTTAGCACTAGCCACAGCTGACCTTGGTTCATGGCTTGGCTTCTCAAAGCACCTCCATGTACATCACAGGTGGCAACAATCTGCAAATTGTTTTGTGATTTATATCAGGTGGCCCCAGGCAGGGCACAGGCTGTAGCTAAACTTGGTCTGCAGTAAGACCCCTCCCAGAAGGCCCTATGACTGGCACACTGGTAGCTAGCTTTAGAGTGAGCCAGAGTGTCACCTGGCTGCCTCCAAGGATGACACACCCAAAAGGCAAACTGGGAAGAGGCCTGCTAAAGTGAATCTTGCTCTGTAGGATCATCCCCTGCACTACAACTTCTCCCTGGCATCAGGACCCATTCCCACTAATATGCCAATAGCAACCAAGGCTCAACTACAATAGGAGGACATACACAACTAACACAAGAAACAAACCTGGGGCATCCAACTCTGGTGACCAATAAGACTATGTCACTGGGCCCTACAGGACACCTACTACATAAGGCCACTCTTCTAGGACCAGAAGGCATGGCAGTCCCACCTAATATGCCTAGAGGCAACTACAATGGGGAGACAAAGAAATACATACCAAATGAATGAACAGAACGAAGCTCCAGAAAAAGAACAACAAAATGGAGACAAGCAATCTACCAGAAACAGAATTCCAAATACTGGTTATAAAGATGCTCAATGATCTCAGGGAGAACTTAAACAAAGAGATACAAAACATAAAAATAGGGGTAGAAAATATAATAAAAAATCTTGTCAGAAATAAAGAATACAATGACTGAAATGAAGAATACATTAGAAGGAATCAATCGTAGATTAGATGAAGCAGAGGATTGAATCAGCAATGCACAATATAAGGTAGAAGAAAAGATCCAATCAGAACACACAGACACACACACAAAATCCAAAAAACATGAGGACAGTGTAAGGGGCCTCTGGGACAATAATATCAAGCATACCAATGTCATTATCCCCTATCTAGTATTACAAAAATTCTTAGGGAGACTGGCTGAGTTCTCCTTTCATGCAGCCAGCTAGTGCATACCACCTTTCTTGTGCTGCACCTGCTTACACATCCAAATCTGAACCTGATTGGTCTAGTGAGCTCTGCTTGCTCCACCTTGCTGACTCACAAAGATCTCACCCTACCCAATTCTCCCAATGCCAGAGGTACTTTCTCTGGTGAGCAGCCAACCCTGCCAACTTTGACATCTTTCTTGGAAAACTATTTAAGTCCACAGACCTCAGGCCAGTGGCAACCAGCAGAGGTGTGCTCTGAGACTTTTGCTGAGTAGCTCTAGGCATAGCACTGGCACCAAACTAGAATCTACATGAGCACCCAATGCAAATGACCAGGGAGACAGTGCCAGGGCCCCACGGGGTACCAGCTACATAAGGCTTTCCAGCAATACTAGGAAACATAGCAGATCTACCCAATACATAAACACACACACACACACACACACACACACACACACACACACACACAGATAGTCATTCAAATGAGGAAAAAAAGAAATACATACCAAATAAAAGAACAGCAGAAAATTCCAGAAGAACTAAACAAGATGGAAGCAAGCAACCTATCAAATACAGAGCTCAAAACAATGATTTTAAGGATGGTTAAAGGACTTAGTGAAAACTTCAACAGAGAGAGGCTAGCATAAAAAGGATATAGAAACCATCAAAAAGAACCAGTCAGAAATTAAGAATAAAATAACTGAAATTCAGAATGCAATAGAAGGGATCACCATTAGACTAGATGGATCAGAGAATTGAATCAGCAAATTGAAAGCCAAAGTAGCAGAAAACATCCAGTCAGAATAGCAAAAAGAATAAAAAAAAATAGGATAGTTTAAGGGGCCTCTGGGACAACATCAAACATAACAATATTTGCATCATAGAAGTACCAGAAGGGGAGAAAGCAAGGAATTGAGAACTTATTTGAAGAAATAATGACTGAAAACTTTCCTAACCTGGTGAAGGAAAGGGACACACAAGCTCAGGAAGCACAGAGTCCCAAATAAGATAAACTCAAATAAGCCCACACCAAGACACATTATAATTAAAATGGCAAAGGTTAAAGACAAACAAAGAATCCTAAAAGCAGCAAGAGAAAAGCAACTAGAGTTACTTACAAGGGAGCTCCCATAAGACTGTTAGCTGATTTCTCAACAAAATCTTTGCAGGCCAGAAGGGAGTGGCAGAAAATATTCAACATGATGAAAATCAAGGACCTACAACCAAGATTACTGTAGCCATCAAGGCTATCATTCAAAATTGAAGGACAAATAAAGAACTTCTCAGACAAAAACAAAAACAAAACAAAACAAACAGAAAACTAAAATGCTAAAGGAGTTCATCACCACCAAATAAGCACTACAAGGAATTTTAGAGAGATTACTTTAAGATAGAAAAAAAGGAAGATTATGAATAATAAAATAGTAATAGCTACAGATCAACAATTACATTCAATTTAAATAGATTAAAAGCTCCAATCAAAAGATATGGAGGGTATTGCACTAAGTATAGTATCAAACAGAAGACAGATGCAAGTTGTCTTTGCTTATAGGTGAAATCCAAAGAGGAAAATAAAATACTGGAACAGGAACAGATTCACAGATATAAAAGAACATCTGATTTGTTGCCAGATGAGAGTAGGGTTGGAGGAGAGGTGAAAATAGGGGAGGCATTGGGAAGTTCAGTTCAGTGGTTACAAAGTAATGCTAATAGGGATATGGGTTATAACATGGGAATATAGTCAATAATGTTGCAATATCTGTGGGTGGCATCAGATGGATTTGTTGGGGTGATGGGAGAAAGTAGAGAAGAGTGGGTAAAAAAAGGAAAGAAATCAAGAAATGCAAATTCATAGTCACAAAATAGTCATAGGGATATAAAGTGCAGCATAGGGCATACCATCAATAATGTTCTACTACTATATATGATGTCAGGTGGGAACTAGATATATGAGAATAAAAATTTTGTAAGCTATATAAATGTCTCATCAGCATGCTGTACACCTGAAACCAATATAATATAGTGCATCAAAGGTAATTGAAAAATAAAAATAACTGAGGAAAATTGATTAATTAATTATTTAAGAGAAAAGCCAGATTATTTGAACTATTGATTTGAGTGACAGAACATTTTTGGTGGTGGAGAGTTGGCTGACTTATATTGTACACTTTGATGCTTTATTTCAGGATGATATTGGCACACACATGTTTCATCACCAATGATAATATGGACCAAAACATCATCTTGGCTCTCAAAAGGTCTTGGCAATCTTCCATACTCCTTTGCTTTTATTCATCAGAGAGCTTCCTCAGGACCACACACCTTTCTCATGCCAAGATTTTTAGTTAAGATTTTCTTAACTGTTTCACTACCTATGTTTATGTGATCTCTGATGCTTCTTACAGTCAGCTGACAATTTTGGTGCTCAATTTGACAAATTTTTGCAATAATTTCATCAGTGATGCTTTCTCCCCTGTCAGAAAAATGTTTAATCTATTTATACACTGCCATTTTCTTCATGGTATTATCCCCATAACCTTGGACTAACATGTTTCTGATTTCACTTTCACTTTTGGCAACTTTAACAAGCAATTTAATGTTTGTTCATTGCTCTAATTCAAGCTCTGACATTATTGTGATGGCACACATAAACATGAAACAACAATAATAAAGATCACTTAGCAAGACACTGCCACACATCAAATGAACATAGCTATGAGACACAGAGATAAAACCTTACTGAGTTGTCTGTACAGTGCTGCCAGTGTAAACACATGGTGCTACATTCACCAACTTAATTGTCAGACCTCATAGACACTGATGGTCACCACTTTGAGCACCACTTGCAATTGCAGAAGTGACTTGTTTTCATCTTTTGTTATTGGTATATACTGAGTATTACAATCTTAATACAGTCTTTTCCTTCCTTAAAATGTGTATATGTATTTTTGGCACTCTGTGTGTCTGTGTGTGTGTGTGTATGTGTGTGTACACATGTAGCACTTCCAGACACTTCTGATTATGGTGAACTACTGCTTGAGCAATGTTGAGCAAAGTGTCCACTTGTATTCCTGTGCTTGGCATTTGAATTTCTTCCCCAAGTACCTCCAGTATAGCCAGTTTTTTATGATACACCACATCTTTTAAGGTCCCCCATAGGTAAAAGTCGAGGGGTATTAAGTCAAGAGAACATGGGGGAAACTCAAACAATATTCTCGAGTTCCAAATACCACTTCAAAATTGTATCACACTTCTCGAATGACAACTGTACTTTCACCATTTTCTTTGACTGTCCTGCCTGTTGCACGCTGATGCTGGCATTCATTTGATTAATGCCGTCTTTTGAGCAAAATCATGCTACACATTGTTACCATAGCTCAATTCAACTTTAACAAATAATGCATAGATAAGATCTCTTAAAATCTCTATATATTTTTTGCTTTCACTACTGTGTGTGTGTGTGTGTGTGTGTGTGTGTGTGTATCTTATAGCATATCTAAATCTACTAAGTCTACTAAATATAGAATATAAGAAAGGTTACAATCTTGATTTTTCCAACACTTAAACTCTTTTACATGTTTGGCAAATAGTATATTAGAATTCAGCTTTAGTCATTTCCTAAGTTTTTTGTTTGTTTGTTGTCTTGTGTTTTACTTGTTAATTCTAGGATCAAGAACCTTTACTTGATATACATTAATTTTTCATAAAATTCCATTTACTTCTAAAGCTTAATTCTTTCTTTATGCCTCTCACATTTATTGCTTCAACATGATATAGTTCTTGAGTTCCAGAGCCACTTTTTCAACTGCCTTCTATAGATCTTGATTTGGATTTCTCACTTGCAACTTAATGCGTTTAATCTAGAATAGTGTTTTGAATTCTCTGTTTCAAGAGCTTTCTTACCAAATTTCTCTGCATTCTTGTCATCATCATGCAGATCAGTCACCATCAAAGTCTGGAAAATATATTTAATTAAAATCTTTTTCTTGTCACCTGTACAATAAACAATAATTAAATGAGATATGTCTGAAGTCCTCAGGGCCTGTGGCTTCCACTGCCACCATCCTAGTCCTACTTCAGACCATTCTTTTTCTCTGTTCTGGATTTTGTATCCCAGCAGATGTCCTCTTTTTCTCTCATTTTACTTTATTCTTCAAGTTGTTGCCACAGTAATCTACCTAGTGTAAAATCCAATATCATTATATTTAAAAAAACACCTTGTATGGATTCCCTTCTCCCCATTTTTACCAAATTTATACACTCTCTACCATGGCACACAATGCCCTTCACATTTGTTTTTCATGTATTTATTATTTTATTTATTCATTGTTTCAACAAACTTATTGAACATTTTCTCAATGACAGTTCTGTTCTGCACATCAATGAACAGAGTAAACAAACTCCAGTGCCTTTAGGGTTTTACATTTTAGCAAAGAAACTAGAAAATAAGCCAAATAAATATGTGAATTATGAAACATGCTAGATACAATTGTTGTAAGAAGTATTCATAGTACAGAGTGATGAGGAACCAAATTAGCATCTCAATTGAGACAACAAGAGTGGGAGTCACTGAAAGGTGACATTTGTGCAAATATTTGAAGTAGATGAGGGAAGGAGCTATATGGAGATATGAGGAAAGGAGCTATATGGAGATATGTGGGAAGAATATTCTGGACTGAGAGGATGGTCAACCATACTGCCCTATTAGCGAGTGTACAAACATCAGTATGTCCAAGTCAATGTGTATGGGCATCAGGTAGATTATAGACAGTCATGAGGTCTCAACCTTGAGGCTATTGTATGTATGAGGGCTTTCACTCAAAGAGATTTGGAGAGCCTCTAAATATTTGAGAAGTGATTTATTTGATGAACACTTAAAAGAACACTTTGGCTGCAATATTGAGAAAACAGTAAAGAGGCAATGTTGAAAGTAAGGAGTCCTGTTAGGGCACAATTGCAGTAATACAGGCAAGAGGTCATGGAAATTGCACCAAGGTAATAGATGGGCATCATGAAGATGGTGAAAGATGATCTTACTTGGATCTATAATAGATTTCAAAGAGAGCCAAAATATTTGCTAATAGATTGGAAATGGAGATAGAGAGAAAGAAAGAGGTCAAAGATGACTTTTAGGTTTTTGTACTGAGCAGCTGCAAAGATGGGAAGTCATTAACTGGGATAAGGGAGACTAAGGATAGAGCAGGTATAGGAAAATGAAAAAGAAAATTTTACATTTGAATGTATTACACTTGAGATATTTATTTCACATCCAAAAGAAAATGCAAGTAGGCCATTTAGTATACAAGCCTGAGATTCAGAGAAGAGATACAACTGGAGCTACAACTTTTAGAGTCACTAGCAAAGAGATTATATTTAAAACCATGAAACTTGAGGGTATAAAAAAGTAAAGAATCCAAGGACCAAACCCTATGTACTCTCACAGATAAAAATGAGATTAATGTGAAGAAACCAACAAAAAATTAAGAAGCAGTAATGCCCACTGAGTTGAGGAAAACTAAGCAAATTTTCCAGAAAGCTAATGTGAAAAAAGAACATGTTAAATGCATCAATCTATTTTGATAGAAACCATTTTCTAGCAATATTACTTAGACGTTACCTAATATATATCTAATTCTTGAACTATGTGGGACTAATTCATGAACCACGCTCTAAAACTTTCTGTCTGTGTTCAAGCTTTTTTATAAAAGAAATAATCTTCTCTTAATATTTCATTTAATATTCTTAAAGGTTTAATTAGTTGTATAACCTAAATATTATGGAGTTGGTGAGGAAGAAAGTAAATATAAATAAATAATGTTATAGACTGAATGTTGGTTTGCCCTCCTCCAAAATTTGTATGTTGAAATCTTAAACTCCTGATGTTATGGTATTAAGAGGTGGAGCCTTTAGGAGGTGATTTAGGTTATGAGGGTGAAACACTCATTAATGGGACTACTGTCTTTATAGAAGAGACCCCAGAAAGCTCCCTCAGTCCTTGAACCATATGCAAACACAGTTACAAGCCCACTGTTCATGAACTAGAAGTAGGTCCTCACCAGACACCAAATATGCTGGTTCCCTGAACTTAGACTTTCCAGCCTCTGTAATTGTGATAAAGTTCAGCTGTTTAAGCCACTCAGTTCATGGTATTTTGTTAGAACAGACTAAGACAAAGAATAACAAAAATATCATACTAAATCCAACTATATGTAACTGCTCATTTAACTTTTTTATAAGTTTTGATGTGATAAACATCATTTTGATAAGCTTCAATATATATATGAGGACTGTCTGAAAAAATCCAGCCATAAGTACCTCTATTTTTCATGTTACATGGCTGGATACTTTCTGGACAGCCTCATATATCTATCTTTTTGAGTAATATAAAATAATTTCCACCAGATGATCTTGTAGAATTACATTTCTGGATCTAAAAAATTTGAAAACATTTATTTAGCTGCTTAAATTAATGTAATTTGTAATATATTTTGTCTCAAATGTTAATTTTCTTCCATTATTTTCCATTATTTATAGTTTATAAATCTAAATACGTGTGTGTGCATATGTGTATGTACTTGCACACTGATTATTTCAGATTTACTTGGTTTGAAAATATCTTATTAACATTTTAGTTAGAACTGCTTAAAATTCATATGATAATTTTATTTTAAATAGGTTTATTGTTTTCATCTAGGAACATTATATATTTCTTCATTTAACTAAGTTTATTGTGTATCTGTTATTTTGTATCTATATTTATTTTTTATGCTAAAGTGATTATTTTTAAATAATTTCAGACTTACAGAAAAGAAGCATGAATAATACAAAGAACATATTTTTCCAGAACTATTTCAGAGAAAATTACTACATAATGCCCCATCACCTCAAATACTTTAGTAATTCCTGCAAGTAAGAACATAATGACAATATAGTAAATTACCACCCAAATCAGAAAATTAAGATGTGAGATTTTTACTTACCATGCAATAAGGATGACCCATTCAAGCACTACCAATTTTTTCAATAATGTCTTTTATAGAAAAAATTAAATCCAGAATGAAGGATTGTACTTAGTGTTATGTCCTTTTAGACTCCTTCAATCTGGAATAGTTTCTAAGTCATTGTTTTAAACTTCCACTACGTTGACACTTTTTAATATGATAAAGTAAAACTAAATAAAAACAAACAAAAATATGATAAAATATTTTATAGGATATCTGTGAATTTGAATTTCAGTTTCCTCATTATTACATTCAGTTTATGAATACTTTGCCAGGAATATCACAGAAGTGATGCTCCATTATTTTCATGGTATCCTATTAGGTGGTATATTTCTGTTTGTCCCTTTACTGATGTCCATTTTGATCTCTTGATTTATGTATGTTGTGAATTGAATTGTAGTCCCCAAGAAGGTATGTTGAAAGTTTAACTCCTGGTACTTGTGAGTATCACTTTATTTGAAAATAAGGTCTTTACAGATGGAATCAAGTTAAGATGAGGTCATGTTGGATCAGTGTGGACCTGAAATCCAATTACTGATGTCCTTACAAGATGAGAGAGATTTGAATTAAAAAAATAAAAATAAAACAAGAAGGGAAAAGGGCCACATGATGATAGAAGCAGAGATTGAAATGATGTGGTTACAAGCCAAAAAAAAAAAAAAAAAAGCACCAAGGATTTCTAGAAACCACCAGAATCTATTAATAGAAGTTGTAATAAAAGACCAACCTCTAAGGCATTCAGAGGAAGCCTGGCCCTGCCAACATCTTGAGAAACTAATATAGACAGTATCTGCCAGATTTCTCTACAACATCAGTTCCCAAGCAGTGGTATTTATAATCCCAGGAGTACATGTTGGGCCATTCAGGGATTTTGAAAAATAGTCAGTAATGGTGAAAATATAAGTAAAGTAAAAACATGTAAAATGTTAGCTTTAGAACAATAAATGTTTACTTTGAATCACCATTAATAAAGATATTTTGAAATTAGATTATATTGTTGAATCATGATTGGTGAGGGCGTGGCTAAAAACTCTTTCCCCAAACACTCTTATACCAATCATTATTCAGTTTCAGAAGAATCCATTTGCAATGTTTTAGACTTCCCCAAACATAAATATATCTATAGCTAGAGTGTTTGATCAGTTTAGTTATTCACTGAATAGAAGTTAAGTGCATTGTCTTTAATTGTGATTCTTTCTAGTGGTTTTTTTTAATTTAATGTTTAAATAATTGATCATCATTATCAATATTTAACTGTTATGAATATTGTAAAATTAAATCTGTGGTTTGTACTTTTAGTATAGTAATTTTCCCCTAATTTGTTACCTCATTTTCACTATTTTACATTAAGGTAGGCACTGAACAGTATTTAACTATTGTTAAATATTGAACAAAAGTGTCAGTATTTAAAAATTGCCTTTTTTTGGTTTAAATTATTTATTTATTTATTATTGCTAAATTTATTGGGGTGATGTTGGTCACCAAAAATTACATCCATTCCAAGTGTACAATTACAATACATTGTCCATGTGTTGCATTGAGTGCTCACCACCCAGAGTCAGTTCTCCTTCCATCACCATATATTTGATGCCCTCTCCTTTCTCCACCACCCTCCCCTACTCTTACCATCAGGTAACCACTGAACTATTGACAGTGCCCATGAGTTTTTGTTTCTTTGTTACTTTCAGTCTTATATTCCATATGTAATTGAAGTCACATGGTTCTTAATTTTTTCTATCTGACTCATTTCACTTAACATAATAATCACAAGATTCACCCATGTTATTGCAAATGACCATATTTCATCTTTTCTGATGGCTATGTAATATTCCATTGTACAAATGTACCACAACTTATTTATCCAGTCATATATCAAAGGATACTTTGGCTGTTACCATGACTTGGTCATCATGAACAGTGCTACAATGACCATTGAGGTACATTTTGGGGTAGATACTGAGAAGAGGGATTGCTGGGTCATATAGTAGTTCTATTCTTAATTTTTTGAGGAGCCTCCATACTGTCCTCCATAGTGGTTGTACCAATTTACATTTTCACCAACAGTGTATAAGGATTCCTATTTCTCAACAACCTCTCCAACATTTGTTATTCCTTGTCTTGTTGATAATAGCCATTCTAACATGTGTGAGGTGGTATCTTATTGTGGTTTTTGATTTGCATTTCCATGATAGTGAAGGAAGTTGAGCCATTTGCATGTCTTCATAGAGAAGTGTCTGTTCATTTTTTTAATTAGATTGTTTTTTGTTTTTAAGTTGTGTGAGCTGTTTTCTATTTTAGATATCAGCCCTTTATGACAGGCATTGTTTGCAAATAGTTTCTCCTATTTGGTTGGTTGTCTCTTTGCTTTGTTTATAGTTTCTTTTGCTGTGCAGAAGTTTTTTAGTTAGATATAGTCCGATTCATTTATTTTAACTTTTACTTCCTTTGCCTTTGAGGTCAAGTACATAAGGTCCTGTCTGAACCCAAGGTCCATATGTTTAGTAGCAATGTTTTCTTCTATGTCCTTTACTGTTTTGTGTGTTATGTGGAAGTCTTTGACCCATTTTGAATTAATAGTTTTCAATCCAGATTCATTATTTTGTATGTGGCTTTCTAATTTTCCCAGCACCATTTACTGACTAAGCTTTCTTGTCTTTATTGTATATTTTTTGCTCCTTTGTCAAAAATTATCTGTCCACATATTTGTAAGTTTATTTCTGGGTTTTCAATTCTGTTTCATTGCTCTGTCTGTTTTTCTGCCAATACCAAGCTGTTTTGTATTGACATGTTGTAGCACAGGTTGAAGTCAGAAAGTGTGATTCCTCCAGCCTTATTCTTTTTTTATAGGATTGCTTTGGTGATTCAGGGCCTTTTGTGGTTCCATATGAATCTGATAATTTTTTAAAAATCTATTTTTGAAATGAATTTCTGTGGGATTTTGATGGAAATTGCATTAAGTTTGTATATTGCTTTAGGTAATACAGTCATTTTAACTGTGTTCATTCTTCCAATCCATTTACATGAAATACATTCCCATTTCTTTATGTCTTCTTCAATTTTTTTTATGGTGTCATACTTTACTGTGTATAATTCTTCATGTTCTTTGTTAAATTTATTTCTAGGTATTTTACTTTTTTTTAATTTTTTTTATTGGGGTGACATCTGTTAGCAAGGATTACATAGGTTTCAGGCATACAATTCTACAGTGCATTGTCAACTTGATGTATAATAAGTTCACCACCTAATGTGACTTCTCTTTCCATCACCTTATATTTAGCTTCCCCCCCTCCTCTCCCACCCCCTCCCCTTTCTCCCCTCCCTAACCCACTCATCCCCAAAT